>LNAC01000001.1:13556612-13596672 GCA_002007465.1 Ailurus styani
GCAGCGGGGGAGGGGCAGCAGGGCGGGGCCGGCCCCCCTTCCCCCCCTCCCCCAGGGCGGGGTGAGCGCACAAAGGCCAGGAGCGCCGCGGAGGGGCGAGGCCTGGAGGGCAGGAGGCCGGGCTGGCAGCGATCCCGGCGGCCCAGGTGAGGAGGCGGGAGTGAGGCCGCCCCGGGAGAGGAGGCAGGGCGGGGGCTGTGGCGGAGCTCGCCGACCCCTCTGGGCCCCGCCCCCAGCGCGCGTCCTCTCCACGCTCCTCCTCTCTGATTCCACCTCCTCCAGGACGCCGCCCAGGCTGCCACCCACCCTCACGGGACTCGGCTCCCCCGCCCAGGGCCACGCCTTTGGATACCGTAATCCTGCCCTCAGAAGTTACATGTCCTCTGTTCCTTCCCACCTCCTCGGCTGGGAGAGCCCTCCAGGTTACTTAGCCTATCTGTGCCCTTTTATCCTCATCTATGAATGGGGACTGGAACCGGAACTAAGGCTTAGGGCGGTGAGGATTTAACAGGAGTTAGCCGTGTCACAGCGAGTGTCCTGTAAGTGTCGAGCGTGTTTGAACGTCCCACCACTGCTGACTAAACGCGGACGGTGGCCCTCCCCTCCACCCCCGAGACCGCCCATCCTGGCCCGAAGGCCTCACTTGGGAGAGCTGAGCTGCACTGGACAGCATCCACAGAAGCCCAGATGCAGGACCCGGCCCTTTCGGGGGGGAAGGGGTCTGGCTGGGGAGGCAGCAGCCACATAAACCAATGCCAGGTGGTCACCCCACTCCACCCTCTGCTCACCCATCTTGGACTCCATGCCAACTTTTGGAGACTTCTGAGCCCTTCCAGCCAGAACTTACTCGAATTCTTCCTTGTGGGGCTGCCCTGTGTCTTGTAGGATGTTTAGCAGCATCCTTGGCCTCTAACTCACTAGGTACTAGAAGCACCCCATCCCCCAATTGTGACAACCAAAAATGTCTCCTGACACTGTCCGCTGTCCTGAGGGGGGTATGGGGGGGAGGGGCGGCAGACATGCCCAGTGCCACCCTTTCCCCCTGGAGAAACAAAGGCTCTGGGAGTGGGACTGCTTCATCGCTCCCCTCTTCCGAGGTTCAGGGGCTCACAGGGGGGCTTCTGGGCCCGCTCATCTTTCTGTTCCGAACCTCAGCCCCGTTGTTGGCCACAGCGTGCGTATGGTTCACAATGGCCGGCTCGCTGGCTGGAAGGTTGGCTGGATGGAGGAGGTCCCAGGAGGGAAGACGCACGTGGATGGTGATCAGACCACCTGTATCTAAGTTCATGTAAAAGGAGAACGCCCCTCGTTTTTGTAACTGACCCCAACTCCATCTGCCGGTTCCACGTTAAGATGGCGGTGCTGCCTCTCCGTCCCAACCCCCTGGCGGGGTCATTCTGCTCCCAAGGGCTCCCCCCCACACAGTGAATTCTGAGGCACGGGCGCCGGATGAGATCATTTCATTCCCTCTTCCCTTCGTTAACAGCGAGCGGAGTCATGGAGTCTTCCAAGACCTTCATGAGACATCTGCCAATCACACCAGGCTACAGTGGTAAGTGGAGAACCGTGGTCCTGGCTGCTGTCCCTGCGCTGGCCCACTGTCCATGTCTTTCTGACTGGCTGGGCCAGTCCGGGCGCTTTAGCTTTTTAAGACACTTGTTGAAAACCTCCCTTGCTGAAGATGGCTGATGACTGAGTTCTGACGAACGGAGAGATCGAACTCAGGCCAGATCTCCCAGGACGTGGCCTGGTATGCAGGGGCACTTAATGTGTGTTCAGTGCATTGGGGCCAACATAAGGGATCGATCCAATGGACAAGCCGAGGCCCTGTCCTTGTTCCCAAGTTGAGCTTTCTCAAGTCTCACACTAGGGCTGTTCTTAGGGTCCCATTCCTTCCTGGGTCCCCTAGAGGGAGAGTGATCAAGTGCTCTGATTTGTCTGCAATGGCCCTGGTTTTAGCACTGAAAGCCCCCAGTCTCAGGAGGCCCCTAAGTCCTTGGCAAACAGGGACAGTTGGTCACCCTATCTAAAGGTTCTCGTCCTTGGGCTTCTGGGTTACTGAGAACTTCCTAAGTCACATCCCTGTGACAAATCAGGCGGTCCTCATGGGCCCTCAGCTCTCACATAAGGTGTTCTTAGGTGAGGAGATGCACAGGGAATATTCCAAGGTCGCCCAGCCTTACCCCTGGCCCCACTGGCTGGTTAAGAGAACACGCTTTGAGTTCTTACCAAACCGAGGTTTCAGTCCCTGCTCGGCCACGATGTCTGTGATTGGAAGAGCTCCTTACTTTCTGCGGTCAGCAGAAACGTCTATTAAATGGGTGTATTCGTTTCTTAGGGCTGCCGTTAAAACAGAAGATGTTTATCCTCTAACGGGGCTGGAGACAAGCAGTCTGAAATCAGGTGTCTCTAGGGCCACGCTCTCTCCAAAGTTTCCAGAGGCAGGTCCTTCCTTGTCTCCTCCAGTTTCTCGCGGCCTCAGCCGTTCTGTGACTCCGTGGCAGCACGGCCCCAATCTCTGCCCCTGTCGTCCCCCGTCTCTTCTCGCACCTTCTGCCCTGCACCTCCGTGTCTCTTCCTCAGACCGCCCTCCCTCTTCCCTTAACGGAGTGCTTTTAACAGGGGTCCTAAAAAGCGTAAGTGCCTGTTCCGGGCCAGCCAGCTGGCCACACGCAGACAGTGGACAGAGACAGAGACAGTTGTACTTAGAGCTCATCCCCAGTCAAGGATAACTTCATTCCCAAGTCCTTAGTGACGTGTGCAAAAACCCTACTTCCAGGTAAAGTCACATTCACGGGACCCGGGGGTGAGGACCGGGAGGAGACACAATTTCAACCCTCTACACGGGATAACCATAGGTCTCTCCTAAGATTGTCCTGGCCCTTAGTAAGACTCTGTGAAGGTAGCTTGAATTCCTCTCTGTGTGTGCATATATACAATTACATAAAATCCATCCAGGCCCCAGGAGGTCCTGATGCCAGGACCACTCGGTTTCTCCCACCACAGCACTAGGGTATCTTTTCATTGCCCCAGGGTCGAGGAGCCAGGCCAGTGGGTGGAGGGCTTTGAGAACAGCCTAGTAATTAGATTCTTCCAGAAGCAGCTTCTTGCAGGAAGTGGGAGGCAGGGTTGCTATGCTTGACTCTGAAGTCGGGTTTTCTTGAGGGACGCAGGCGGAATGTTGGGCTTCCGTCACGAGCGAGAGGTATTTATTTAGCCACTGAAAACCAAGTTCTTAACCAGTTTTTCTTCATTTTGTTCTTTCAAAAAATAGTTTTATTGTGACAATAGTGTAGGCCCTGGGATTCAGCCTCCAGTTTAAATAAATACTTGTGTTTTACCCATACTAATTGTAATGATTATATGTTATTTTGTGGGAAATGGTAAAAAATTGTTCTAGGGGGTGGGCCCCACAGATAATGAATTTACCTTTTTTGTGTAATAGGTCTCAGCTTTTAATAAGCCCGCAATTTCCCGATGGTCCGACAAAAAACGATCCCAAATTGCATTTGGGAAGTGTCAAGGAAAATAAGCTTTCTCTCTAAAAAGATGAATAATTTCAATTACTCCTCAGACTATCATTTTGGCCCATTAAATGCTTTCCCCATTTGCTGTTCAGACTGACATCAGGGGCTTTGCTATCAAAGAATATTACTGTCATCGTCCTTGTTGAAATGGGCCTTCCCTCCCCAGCTCCAAGGTCATTTTTTTTGTGTGTGTGGCCTTGGGAGGGCCCAGCGTGGTGCAAACAACGGCGCTGCTTGTATTAATGGCCTTTGGGAAAATGCAGCGCTGTCGGCCAAGGAGGAAATGCCACGGAGTGGGCTGAGATTCTGGGGAGCATCTGTAGGTTCGGACGGCCTCTCTGAAAGCTGCGATTCGTTGGCTCTTGCAGGCTTCGTGCCCTACCTCAGCTGCCAGGAAGCCACCAGCAAGGACAACATGGCCCACTGCCTGAAGATCTTCCAGGAGAGCACGCAGCGCTATAAAAACCAGATGGAGGAATTTCGCTGCTCGGTGGCCATTGCCCGCAGGCTGCAGCCCGTCTGCTCCAACGAGACCGTGCTGCAGGCACTGCACCAGTATTACCGGCAATACCACCCCCTGAGTCTGGGTACCGGTCCCCCGGAAACCAGTCCCCTTCTCCTGGGGCCCAAGTGCAGGGGGCCGCCCCAGGGAGCACGGACTCCAACCCACTGCCGAATCCCCAGGTGGTGTGGTGCAAAGTGGAAAGGCTTGGTTTCATACCACGAGAAAGGAACATCTCCTGGGGGAGAGAGGGACCTGGTCCCGGTCAGGCCAGACGGTGCTGTGAAGCGAGACCCCCTTCCCCCTACAAGTGGCCACGGTGGTTCAGACCCGCACCTGCTGTCTCAGGATGTACACTCTGGGGTTGCTTTCTCTGTGCCGGGCACCGTGATTTCATGAGGTCGACACTATTATTCCCATTTTAGAGATGGGGAAACTGAGTCTGCAGAGGTTGTGGCCCTTGTCTGAGTGAGGTCAGAGCTCAGTTGGACCCCAGCTCTGGCAGGCACTGAATAACGACCACAATAGCAATGACAAAAACAACTGACGATGTGATTCTATAAGGCTAATAACGATGATTTGCCCTGGACCGTTTTTAAGGTCTAAAGGCCTATAAAAAAGTAATGGACTCCAGAACTGTCTTTATTATTATGACTATAGTTGTCTGGGGCAGCTAACTCATATGTTTGTTGTGCTTGAAATATTTCCAAACCATAACAAAGAACTTCTGCCTAAGAGTTTGAGATTTAGCCCAGCTCTGTGACTATTTGCTGTGTGACCTAGGACACATTGCTTTCCTTCTCTGGGCTATCCGTCCTTCCTCCAGTGCAGGGAAGGATGGATTAGATGCTCTCCATGGTGCCTTCTGGCTCTGAGATTCTGGGACTCAGCGGCCTAATTCTATTCTGACAGCAACTGGAGGAGGCAGGCGGGCAGGAGTCTTTGTTCTCACCAATGGGAAATTGTGCCAGGTCCACCAGCCAGAGTCATTCATGACCTGAAGGCAGATTTCTGGTGCCGAGTCTGATGTACTTTCTTCTGACCTGGATGCTCCTCCTGCTTCCTTTCTGTAAACTATAAAAGAGCAATATGTGAAGCTTTTTTATTCCTCTGAAAGAGGAGCAGGATCTGTTGAAGACAAAGAACTTGAGACTCAGACAGACGCAGGTTAGAAGCCCGGTCCTACCACCTCCTTGCCGTGGGAACTTGACCAAGACTCTCTTAACCTCTTCAAGGTCTCAGTGTCCTGTTCTGTAAGGTGGAGGCAGTAATGGTGCCAGCCTCTCCCGGTGCGTGAGAGAAGGAGCTCAGAGGGTATCTGGAAAGGCCTTACCCAGGTGCCTGGCACACAGAATCAGCCAACCAGGGGTAGCTGCTCTTAGAGCCTCTAGATACCTAGGGGTTCGCCGGGGTACCTGTTGGGGTGCCAGCTACCTGTGAAGCACCGCCCACTGGGTAGCTTCTCAAAGCCCTCAGGAAGCTTGGTATCTTTTTACAGAATGCAAAAACATCAAGAAACCGCTCCACGAGCCCCCGATCCCGGGCTGGGCTGGCTACCTCCCAAGAGCCCGGGTCACCGAATTAGGCTGCGCCACGCGGTATGCTGTCATGGCCAGAAACTGCTACAGGGACTTCCTGGGCATCATGGAGCAGGCCAGGAAGGCACACTTGAAGCCATTTGAGGAGTGAGTCCGGCGTGGGGCGCAGCTGCGGGTGATGAGAACCAGGGCCAGAGCAGGAGTTGGGCCAGGGGTTCACAGGGGCCCCACCCCAGCTCTGGGTCGGCTTTTCTGTCTGGTTTGTTGTACAGAAGGGGTCTTGTTGGTAATAGCAAGGCCTTCACGGTAAGCAGCCACCCTCCACTCCCTGCCCCACCCAGCATTTTCCAGAAGCTTGTGGTCTTTGCTGGTTTACAGGGAGTAAAAGCCCTGTGCAGGTAGCAACCTAAGGTCTGAGGGCACTGAAGGAGGGGCATGGTAGAGCCCTGCAGAGGGGGGCTGTTTGACCTTAGTTTTCCCTTCTGCAAAATGGAGGTATGATAATCCTTTAAGTTTAGGATAAATCATCAGGATTAGAAGGTAACCTGCTGTGCTCACACAGGACGAATTGTATTTCTTCTCTTTATTATTCAAAGATGAATAAGTCTATGACTTTTGTCCTTTAGAATATATGGCAATGGGTCCACACAACCTCCTTCTGCCCCTCCTCCAAAAGTTTTGCAGCATGAAGGGCCGCTGCCCAAATATCCGGATTTTTCTATCCCAGGTAAGGGAGCACTCTTTCTTTCCCACTACTTTTAAAAAGGGGATGAGATGTTTGCAGTAGCCTCCCTACTCAGCAGTGCCCTCGGCCTGCAGCTCAGGATGGTTTTTCTTTCAGGTGGCAGCTGTCTTGCCCACGGGAGACCCCTGACAGAGGACCCCAGACCTCCAGTGACATGTGGCTGTGCCCAAAGGACAAATACGTCGTGCAACGGGAAGATTTATCTTGAACCACTGTCCTCAGCAAAGTATGCAGAAAGCTGATGCAGACAGCCTCCCAAGGAGAGGTGAACTCAAAGGGGGACTCAGAAGCTCACCATTCTTGCATGAGAACCAGCCCCTCACCCACACTCAACAGGCACTAAGGAAATTTCAAAACCTGAGAATCCTTTTAACTGTCACCTGCACCCTGTCTGTTTGGCAACAGCGTGTCATTAATGATAAAGACCTTTTATTGTTGTGTGGGAATAAAGAGGATACTTCTCAGCATGCTGAAGGTTTCTATGGGGGGGTGGGGTTTCTAGGTTGCATTGACCTTGAGAAGAGCCAGGCTGAGGCCCATCTCTTCCTTACCTTGAGGTAACATTGTGCACCTGGATCAGGCTCTTACAGAAGCCCTAGCCCAGCGAGCTAACCAGCGGTCCCTGTCAGCCATCTTGGTCCTGACGTGGTAGTTCCCAACACTGGCGCAATGGCATGCCCGCCCAACCCTGGTGTTTCAGAATCCCACTCCTCAGGAGACCCCGGCTGGCAGGCACAAGATGTATTTGTTTCACAGCGCTGCTATAACAGTACCTCAAACTGGATGCCATAAAACAACACAAGTGTATTACCTTGTGGTTCTGGAAACTAGAGATCCAAATGCAAGGTGTTAAGAGAACCACGCTTTCTTGGAAACCTTCCTTACTTCTTTCCAGCTCCTGGTGGTTTGCTGGAAATCCTCGTCCTTCCTTGGTGCATAACTACTATCTCTATCTTCATGGTCACGTGCCGTCCCCTCTGTGTCTTTGTGTCTTCACATGGCTGTCTTCTTATAAGGATGCCAGTCACCCTGGATTAGGGCCCACCCTTTTCCAGGATGAGCTCATCATACCTGCAATGAGCCCCTTTCCAAAGAAGTCCTAGTCTGAGGTACTGGGGGCTAGGACTTCAACATAGTGTTTTGTGGGGACACAGTTCAGCCCATAGCACTGGCTAATACTTGTTGCCACTAACAGGCGCTCTCTCTGACCTCGCTTGGCATCCAGGGGTCCTCAGAAGACATGAATTGCAGCCCTGGAGCAGCGAGACCATCGCAGGCATCCAAAGGCTCAATAACGGGCAGAGCTGAAACAGCCCAGCCCTCTGCTCCCAGGGTTCCTGCCCAGGGCAGAGACATCAGATGCCAAATCTTTAACTCCAATGAGTACAAAGAACTTTGATGAGAAAAAAGTTACCTCTTTGTGTTGACGAACCTCCACATGTGATTTCGTGTTCCCTTCATTTACACAGCAAACCACAGCCATACCTGTGACATTGGCCTAATAGAAGCCACAGATCCATCCATATCATGACATTTGTAGCATATAGAGCTCCACAAACTGTTACTGTTGACCATACTTCATAATTATGCAGTTATTGGAGCGACTGTGTCTACACTCCAACATATGGCTACTCAATCTATGTAGAAAGAAACACATGGTTAGTTCACAAAATTGTCCTAATACTTGGATCGTATTTCAATATAATTAGTTTCCCTTGCAACGTCATGTATTTTGCTTTCTGCATTTAAACACGTATACTGTGAGAAGAGGACCGCATATTTCACCCGCCAGCCAGAGGGGCCCCCGCCCAGATACGTTTCCTCATCCGGGGCAACAGCCAGGGATGGGTGTACAGGGTGATTGTCAGACAAAACAAAGCAGCAGCCCAAACCCCACGAGACGGGATTATAGTCTATCCTGTCACCAAACAATAATGTGATGGAAGAATACTGTTATGGACAAATATTTATAACACAGGACATGAAAACCAGGCCATAAAACTGCACAAGAACAGCAAACCCATGTGTACACACACACTCACACACACACACACACACACACACACACACACACACTATGATCCTGTTTTTCATTTTTAAAACATTGGGGGGGGGATGCTAGCCTGTAATGCTTGTGTTGGTTATTTGGATGATGGTATATCATTAGTTATTTTTATTTTCTTGTTTGAATGCTTTCCAATTTTCCACAGCCCACAGGTATGGTTTTCATAATCACAACAAAAATATTACTTTAAAAAATCTTTATTTTAGAGATTTTAATTTTCTTGAGATTGTATGTTTACAAGGAAAAAGTCACGGCTCAATAGAAGGTAGCTGGCCTTGTTCAAAGGGCTGGGACTAACCTCAGTGAATATAGATAAGATTTTTTCCAACTTTGTTAAGACCCTGGGAGAATGACCTCCCCTCCCCCCCGCCCCCAGCCCCTGCCTGGGGCAGGTGGTGCAGCCTGCGGACCCCTCAGAAATGAGTGAGGGAGGCGGAAGCCGTTTCTGCCTGGCCACCTCTCCCAAACCCACAGAATTTGTAGATGATGGCTCTGGACTCAAGGTTATTGAGCTCTTTGCCCGTGAAATTAAGGGGTGCCAGGATTGAAATGATTCCTTGCAATGAGTTCTCGTCTTGATCTTATCCGTGGGATCCTATCAGGCATCAGTGTTTAACTACCAACTAAATCGGTGGGTTCTGGCTTTGAAAACTGGCTTGAACAGTAAAACAAAAGCAAAAGACAGCAACCCAGGGACAGAGGTAACAAAACTGAATAACGGCCATCATCGTATCTAATTCTGCTACAACTTCATGATTAAGATCACCAAGTTCAATGTGTAAATCTGCAAGTCCTTTTGTGGAAGCGGTTCCCCACTGTAATTCTTTTCCTTAATCTTCCCTCTCGCTGTTCCTCCCTAGCCTGTAATTTTGGGAGCGTCGTCTGTCGGGGGAGGCAGAGAGGTGATTTCTGCCGAGCTCAGTAGCATTATTAGCACAAGCTGCATCTGTAATGAGCTCATTCTTGCCACTAAAAACAATTCCATTACCTGATAAGACAAACGTCCCTGGGTCTAGAGACATGAAGAAACGGGGGGGTGAGAGTTTGTACGTTTGCTGATGACCACGGGGCCTTTGGTCGGGATCCTTTGGCTTCCCTAGCATTAAAGTGCTCTTTTGCGGTCGCATCTTTATCTTCCTCTGCCAGAATCCCCCAGAGGTGGCCTGTGGGGAGGGCCTGTCCAGTTGGGTTGCTTGTACTGACTCCCCCTCTCACAGAGTGGTGACGGGGCTGCCTCTAACCGGGGTCTCAATCTTGTCTTTGACTTTGCTCCAGCACAGCTGTGAAGCCTGTGGCCAGGAGGGAGACTCCCTGAGTTCAGATCTCATCTCTGGGTTTTTCTAGCTGTGTGACTCTGGATGCTTTCCTTAACCTCTCTGAACCTCCAGTTCCTACTTTGTAAAATGAAGATAACAAAACAGCTCACTCAGGAGCCCCATTGGTAATGAAAGTAGGGAGATTAGGCAGGTAAATCTGGCCCACACGTGCACAGGATATATTGTTATTGTCAATTACCATTGGGGCAAAGGGACCCAGGAACGTGGCTGGCCGGCATGGGTTGGGGATGGGGGCGTTATGTCTCTGAGCCCCCATGGTGAATTAATAATACAACACGGTTCAGAACCCAGGGCTCCTGGCCACAGATGGAGGCTCTTTACCTCTGGATATTGCTTCCAGGGATTCTACCCCGGGGTGGTGGGGGTGGGGCTTAGGCGGATCAGGCTTCACTCACCAATTATGATACCAGCAGCAGCTGCTTAATGGGCTCGCTTGTGTCAGGCTCTAGCCTAAGTCCTTTCCCTGGAACAGCTTATTTAATTAGTATTCTTTAAACATTTTCATCTTATGGATGAATAAACTGAGGCACTTGGCTCAGGGTCATGCAGACAGTAACTGTCAGGCCGTCTGAGGCCAGAGTCTGCACACTCAACCTTGACGCCACACTGCCCGGCCTCATGCTCCTCTGAGGCCACTGTCACAACGTGAACTACTGCTCCACGAGCCACTGGATCACTTCAGAAAGAAAAGAGATGAGAGGATTCATGAGAAACCCGAAAGTATACGAAAAGGGACAGAATCGGTATGATGGGGCTCAGGGTGTCAAGGGCTGGGTTCTGGGGGCGCCTCATGCCTGTTTGTGCCGTGTGACTACTGTGCGATCTAGTGTGAGAAACTCACCCACTCCGAGCCCCAGTCTCCTGTTATACAATGACGATGCCTTCTTCATAAGGTTATTTGAGAGGATTAAATGAATCGTGAACATGAAGAGTATGGCCTGGCATTTTGCCGGCACAAGGCTCACGGGCTGCCCTTGACCGAGCTGAGGGCCCTGGAAAGGAACACCATCACCAAAAGCAGAAGTTGAGAGGTTTGAGTAAGGCCAGAGACTGGAGGCCCTCGGGTCCTTGCCCTGCTCGGGGCCTTGCTCATCAGCCTCTCTCCTACCCCAAGAGTTTCAAGAACTGGGGTCTTGGCTCCTTTTCCAAAGGGCCTCTGAGTTCCTCAAGCAAATTACCTCCACATTACCCCCAACTTCTCCCCCAGCAAATACCCAAAGTTTGCCCTGGTGTCCAGCCCAGAACCAGTGCTCTAGAGTGGGAGCCATCATTAGATGGGAAGGTCCCAGCAGGCAGAGTCCCCATCTTCCCTCTCCCTGAAAGCCTCTTCTTGGCAGCCGATGGAGGTGAGCTTGGTGGGGAGAAAGTGGGGTACAGGAGCCTCCACCAGTCTTCCAAAAATAGCGCCCCCCAGAGGCTGATGTGTCCCCAACAAAAGCCTGTGTTCATATCTGGATTCAAACCAGATTTGTTTGGATTCTCCAAAGGCTAAGAGGAAGCATATACCCCACCTTCCCTGGCTGGCCTGGGAGTACCATCAGGAAGGGCCACCAGGCACCCCATGACCTGAAGGGGCTGAACACCAAGTCCCAAGGTCCTTTAGCCCTTGTTTCTGGTATGTGCTCTGAAGGTCACACCAAGGGCAACTCTCTCCAGGCCTCTCCATCTGGCTGAGGCACCCCTGCCTTCCACAGTCCCAGACCCCCGCTGCAGGGTCTGGGTGACTGGCAGCTGCTAACAGACCTCTGGCTTAATGCCATTTGAACCAAAGCCACTCCCATTTGCTTAAACTCAGCACAATTTTGGTGATTGCTTATATTTCAATCCATTTGTCTGAGGACATTTTGGACTTATTTTATATTTTGTGTACACGTTGATCACAATGGCAGCTTTGTGAAGGTTGGGGTTGTTTGATTTCTTGGTTGTCCTTTTTTCTCATTTTATCTAACTCCTTTTATCTAACATTTTGAGGACCTTTTAGCCAATGCATCTATAAAGCTTTCTATGAAATTGATCTTGGCAAATGCAGCGTTTTATTTGAATGTCCCCTCAGCCCCCTGCCCTGAAGGCGACAACCCTTTTAATAAAGACATAAATTACTAAGGCCTTTCCTTCTAAACCAAGGTTTGAAGACTTTCTCTCTAAAGGGCCAGATAGTCAATTTTTCAGGCTTCTGGGCCATCTGGTCTCCCTCACAAATACTCAGTTCTGCCATCTTAGCAGGAAAGCAGGTTTAGACAATATGTAAATGAGCAAGTGTGGCTGTGTTCCCATCAGACTTTATTTATAGACACTGAAATGTTAAGTTCATATAATGTTCACGTATCACGATATAGTATTCTCCTTTTGATTTTCATAAAAAAAACCATTTTAAAATGTGAAAATTCTTAGCTGGAGGGCCACACAAACACAGGTGGCCCACGGGCCCTCATTTGCCACCCCCTGCCCTAAACAACGACTTAAACCGAGGGGATGATGCTGGCCAGGAGCTAGTTGCAAGTGATGTATCTCATAAGTAATTTGGGTCAAGCAGGTGCCCTCTTAAGAGAGACCCCTTTGGGGGCTCTGGGACACAGAACCACCATGCTCCCAAGACACAGAACCTCGCCCAAACCCACTGCCAAAGGGAGCAGGCCAAGGTGATGTGGAGCTCAGATTATCTGGGAGGAAGCCTGCAGTGGGTCGAGAGAAAAGGTAGAGACAAAGGCCTGACAGAGGCTTTTCATACCCTGCATTACAGTTAAAATCTAATTTAGATGAAAATAGACGCACAGAAATTAAACGTGTGTGTGAGGCTTTGGTCGCTAAGTTGTGTACCCTGTAATGATAGCGTCGCCAAATTTACTCCCGTGGCTGGAAAACAAAGATGCTTTTTGAAATTTGATTTTGTTGTTTTACAAATTGTTTGAGCTTTGTGAATAGTGCAAACCCCATTTCTGATCTGCCTGAAACAAAAATAGAACATTAAAGTGTTTAAGATTCAATCGAAAGCTTGCTGTGAGCGGCACAATATTAAAATAACAGAAAAATCAATTCGATTTTTATTTTGAACATGATTTGTCACAAATAGCATTCTAATAGATAACACTGATTATACGGTAGCAAATGTAATTTATATATCCCGAGCTGTACGCCTTTGTCAGAGTCATCATTAAGAAATTTGACATATATGCAGGAGAACAATAAGTGTCAACTGAAATATATACCAGTTAGATATAAATGGGCTGCTGAAATGCGTGATGCTGCCGCACGCTATACTTATAAGTAATAATATGCAGTCTAAAGTAGCTTGCGTTTTCAAACAAGAACTCTTTTTACGTTGTCATTTAAAAGATCTCATATATCTGAAGGTCAGGAATAAATGGCACTATTAGCATTAAAAGCTAGCAAAAGAAAAAGTAATTTGTTGTTCATTTAACATAACCTGTTATGAAATAGCTTTGTAAAGTATCCATTATTTTTCCCCCTTGGAGGCTGAGAAGACAAGACGAAGACGCCCTGGTTGTTAATGGAGGGCTTTGTTTCACACTTTTGTTACCATTAAATCTTGATTCTGTGAGATCTTTGTAGGAATTACGTGGTTTGTGCCGGGGGCAGGTAAATGCTAAGAAATAAAGCTGTCTTTCCAAATGAGGTCTCTGCCGGCTCTGGGAGGCTGCTGCTCAGGTCCTGGCTTTTGTAGTCTACCACATCGGTAGTGCCATTTGGTACAGGTATGACCAGCATGACACTGGGGACGAGTGGCAAGGCTGACAGAGGCTGAAGATGGAGAGTTTTGATGTGACAGATGTAGGTTCCCAAGATATAGAGGAAGGAGGCTTTTGCTGTGTGTCTCAGGAACAGTGGCTGATAAATCAGGATTTGAATGCAAAGACAGGTGTGGGACCATCTCATCTTGTGGTCCCAGAAACTACCCAGTCACCTCTCACTGGCAAACCCTCCTACCAGCCACAGGTTCTGAACTCCAAAATATTGGAAAACCTCTAACTCTCCTTTTTTCTTTTAAAATTGGATACAAAATTTAAACAACAAAAAATAGCATTGACAAACATCTCTCTGACCACCATAGGGAATTAGCAAAGATGAATTTTTGTCATATTTGCTTCACGTCCTATTGCAACAAAAAATAAACGACTTCAATGATAAGGATTCTGAATGTCCATGTTTTGCTATTTTGTAGTGCATATGAAGTGGGTAGCAGTACTTGGGGGATAATAATGTGCATAGATGGTAATTTCTGTATCTAAATGGTATCTTCCCAACATTTGCTTTCCTTCCCAACAGGACATTGGGGGTGAATCTACCCATATTGATATATTGATCTATCCACATTGATATATATGGAGTCTTCATTTCTTTTTTATTGCTAAAAACAGTGTACAAATGGGTACAAATGTCATGTTGCTAATTTCATTTATATTCTGCTCATTACTGGCAAAGGTAACTCAAATATTTATTTTTTTAAATTAAAAAAAATTTTAAAAAGATTTTATTTATTCCAGAGAGAGAGAGAGACAGAGACAGAGAGAGCGAGCACAGTGGGAGGAGCAGAGGGAGAGGGACAAGCAGACTCTGCGCTGAGCACGGAGCCCCATGCGGGACCCTTGAGATCATGGCCTGAGCTGAAGCTAACTGGCTTCAACTGGCTGAAGCACGCCGGTGCCCTGGTAACTCAAACATTGATCATTCAGATCCCCCTTTGTGCATTGCCTGCTCGTGTCCCTTTCTCCATTTATCTATTGGGTTGTCCTTTTTATTATGTATGCTGGATACTAATTCTATGTTGTATCCACTTCAGATACCTTCTCTGAGGCTGCTTTTTCTTTAAACTTGGTCACGGTGTCTCTGTGAATAACTCAGGCCTGCCTGCTCTTCCTGTTTCATTTATTGGCTTCTATCACGCGTCGGGCTCTGCACGGAGGGTTTTGCATGGTTTATCTTATTTCATCGTTCCAGCCACCCTGTACTGGGGGGGGGCGCTGTTAGTCCCAGGGAAGTGCTGAGGTTGGAGATAGGAAGCAACCAGCCCAGCTAGTTCGGGTAGAAGGACAGGCTCCTGGGATTCAAAGCCAGCTCTGCCCTGTGTAGAGCCCAATACCACAGGGTGAGAAGCGGTGAGAGTAAAAGTTTAGCAAGCATCCTTACACACCCCTGGGAGGAAACATACATAGTAGTTCTCAACCCTGACTGTACATCTCCGGGGGAGCTTTCGAAGTACTGGTCCTAGGCTCCACCCCAGAAATTCTAACTCCTCAGGGGTGTGGCCTGGCCATGGGCTTTTCCTTTAAAGCTACCCGGTCAATTCTGATATGCAGCCAGGCTGAGAACCTCTGTTCTCGAGTTTGTAGCTTTATTAAGATCTAGAGAGCCTCGAAGTTCTCAGATATGGACTTGTTTCACTGCACCAGGGCAAGATTTTAAGTGCTGGATAAGTTTCAAGAAAAGAATGGCGAGAATACAAAGAAAAGGCAAATAAAGAAAAGCCTCAGGTGTTGAGCTCAAGCCCTGTTTTCTGCTACAAATCCGCGGCATCCCTGTAGAGAGAGGGGAGGGAGAGCCCCTTCTGCTCTCATTCTCGGAGTCTCCGGAGGAATCACCGTCCGAGCTCTGTCACGCTGCCGCTCCCAGAACTGCTAGCTGGAGCCGTCTCTGGATTCTACAAATTGAACAGGAAATACCCCAACTCCTGCCCCATTGCTGTACCCCACCATGCCTCAGACCCCCAAAGTCACATCTGCTACCTGTCACCAGCCTTCCACTCGCTGGGGTCCCAAGATCAAGCCGGCAGGGTGACCAGGGGCCACGGGAGGCCATGTGCGGGCAGAAGGCCGGGCCGCAGGGGCCGCATTCCGCACAGGCCCCCACTTCTCTTCCTGGGGTGGCGCCGAGACCTCCAGCACCTGGGCACAGACTCTGCCTGCTCAGTGGCCCCAGAAGAGCATACAGACCAGCATCTGGCTTAGGAGCGAAAGCTGGACATGGGCCTGGCTGCACCCCCTGGCCTTAACCTAGTACGAGTTCAGGCGGTTCGATCCCTCTGGGCAGCCCCTTGGATGACGGCACCGACAGAACTTTCCGTGCAGGAGTCGGGCCCAGGCCCTTCAACTGACATTCCAGTCCCCCCCAGGGAGAAGCATAACTTGGGGGAAATATTTGCATTTGACAGACTAGTCCAATTTTCTTAATTTTAAAGTGTTCTTTAAAGTAAAAATAAGATGAAAAAAATGACTGGGATTGACAAACAACTTGGATGATTTACAGAGAAAGAAAGACAAAGGGCCATTAAACACGGAAAAGATGCTCACCCGCATTCATAGGAAAACAAACACAAATGACAATTTACGGGACAGCACTTCAACCTACCAAATTCGAAACGGTTAGACAATTCCCTGGGCGGGGAAGGGTGGGAAGCACCCTCCGGTTGGAAGAAACCATATGAAATTACCAGTATTTGGCTTTCTTGGCCTACAAGGCTGGCAAATTGGCATGGGTCAGCCCCCCGCGGTGTTGGTGGAAGCGTTAGTTGGTACATTGGCCACAGAGGGCAACTTGGGAATCCAGGCCAAAGGAAATCCATCCTCAACATCTACTGGACAAATTTTTACAGTGTAAAACAATCATAAAGGATAGTAGTTGCATGACTATTCATAATGGGGACGTTTGGGAAAAAACGTCTACGTGCATTAGCAGAGGCACCCACCCCACACGCGTTCCTCAGTGGAAACGATGAAGCTGTAAGAAGGATGAAGAGACTCTCTCTGTACCATTAGAGAATAATATCCAGTCTATTGGGAGTGCAAAAAGGGAAAGGTACCCATTGTGGGCTCCCATTTGTCTGAAATAAAGAGAGTGGGGCTGGGACTGGGGCTGGGCTGGCTCTGCGAGATGCCCCACGCGTGGCTGTGCTGAATATTTCTGGAAAACGCACCAGAACAAAACTCCGGTTGTCTCTGGGAAGAGGAACCAGAGACTTGGAGGGGGAGGGTGGACGCCAACATGCCTTGTGTAAGAATACTCTTCTGGATCTTTTGTATTCTGTGCCCCGTGCGCATATTAATTTTTTTTAAGCCCCTCTTCCTTCATGCCACAGACAGGCTTTCATCGAAATAATGATCGCTCCGAGTTAGTCCTGCTGGAGGCTGTTTTTACATAGGGTCTGCTTCTTCCCCTAACGTGTTAGAAGCTGGGTGGGCAACACAGGAGAGCAATGAGGACCTTATCAAACAGGAGGGAAATTCCTGTCTAAGGAAATAAAATACATTCAAACAGGCCCCACCCACAACATGCCCTGAGAGAGAGAGAGAGAGAGAGAGAGAGACGGGGGGGGGGGGTCTGGGAGNGTTACCTCCGGTCAGACTTGGCTCCAGTCCCACAGATCATTTCTGAAATGTGACCCCAGAACACGGAGAATGTCAAATTAACACCTCAACGACCAACAGAGGGCATGAAAACTGTATTATGGCAAAGCCACAAGAGAGGACCACATTTTTAACAAGGATAAAGAGATTGCAGAACGTCTTCTTTGACCACGTCACTGCTACAAACATTGTACCTGTGGAGGAAAACATGGGCTGCATGAGCCTCACTGGCTGATGGAAATGGGACCTCAGATGAGCAAGGGGCTGTTAATCAGCCCCCTGGAACTCAGATCTCTTGGACCCAAAGGCTCTGCGACGCCAAGGGGAGTCCGGATGAGTCTCCTTAAGCAAAACCAGTCAAAGAATGTCCTCCTCTCCTGTGGCTTCTTAATGAGCTGAGAATGAATCGGCTGTGTCAGTGCAAGGATCCCCCCCACCACCAAAACCAAGAGAGTCTCTGATGCTCTCATGGGCCTGCAGCTGGGGGACTGGCACTGTGTCCCCAGGGGCGCCGGAGCCTGCCCGCAGGCCACTTTCCTTATAGAGTCAAGATCGTGAATGTGCTCACACACTGCTTCTGGAACATAAATGGTGGCAGCCGCTCTGGAAAAACAGTCTGGCTGTTCTTCTAGAAGTGAAACCTGAAGTTCTCCTATGACTTAGTGATACTGGTCCTGTATACTCAAGAGCAGTGAAAATCTATGTCCCCACAGAAAGTTGGATACAAGCAACAGTATTCATAAAAGCCCCCAAAGTGGAAACCACCCAAATATCTGCCAACTGGCGAACGGTAAATAAAATGTGGTCTATCTCTATGATCTTATTTCACAAGTAAAAGGAATGAATAAAAAGGATTGAAACAGGCGGCCGCACGGAGGAGCCTTGCAGACACTGTGCTGTGAAAGAAGGCAGGCATCATGGACTACATCTTATATGAGTCCATGTGTCCGGAATGTCCAGAGCAGGAAAACCTACAGAGACAGAAAACAGACTCGGGTTGCCTAGGCCTGGGCAAAGGGACAGGGAGATGAGCCGGTGATGGCTAATGGGTATGAGGTTTCCTTTCGGGGTTAGGAAATGTTCTGAAATTGAGGAGATGATTGTAAACTCAGTGAATATGCTAGAAGTCCCTGAATGATATGGTTTACATGGGTTGAATCGTATGGGATGGGAATGATCTCTCAATAAAGATGGTAAAAAAAAAAAAAAAAAAAAAAAGACTGGAAGGGAAGGGGCTGTCACTCCTGAAGCCTGGTCGGGTTGGGGCAGGTACCCAGACATGAGATGTGGGGCACCACTGGCCTCTTCCTGCCCTGGTGGTACCTCTGGCTGGAGGAAGATGGCTGATCACCCAGTGTCCCCTCAGGGCTCAGCTGCAAAATGTAGCTCCCTGACGAGGGACCCCTTATGTGAGGGACTGACTTTGGCACTTGCAACATATTCATGTGTGGGCTCTATTGTACTTGAAAACAGTGACTCCACCCAACCCCCACCTCATGGCTCTGAGATCCAGACAATTCCACGGTGCTTTCCACCACCAGGCCTGACTTTTCTTCAGCTCCACGTCTGGCTGTGTGAGCCAGATGGGCCCTGAGGCAGGAAGACCGGCTCGGCTGTCAGAAGACCTGGGTCTGAGTCTGGGCTGCACTCACGCTCATGCTCTGCTCTTGAGTATACAGAGGAAGGGCCCAGCCAGAGAGATATCTGCTCCTTCCAACAACACACAGAGGAATCGGGAATAGTACGGCTGACAGCCAGCACAGCTAAATGACACAGTGGAGCGTCACTGGTGTGTGTTTTTGAACACATTTTGAGGTCCAGTGTTCTTCCCTCTAGCTTCCCTGTTGGTCTTAGACAAGTTGCACAACTCTCCATATCACACTTTCCTCATCTTAAAATGAGAGCAGCTGAGAGGGGATATCTAAGTTTCCTTCAGACCTTCACAGCCTGGTATTTTAGGATGATCTTCTTTGAAGGTGGACTTCTTCCTTCAGTATTTTAGATACCTCTCCCAGCCCCAACCAAGTGAGATTCTGTTTCCTTGAATAAGAAGAGAATGCCCCTGTGGGCAAGATCCCAACCCGGTTTCTATCCTTTTCATACCATAGTCTCCAACCAAACCGGTTTATGTTAATAACTGCACCCCAGCTGGAATTAACTTAGATTTCCTACAAGTTCTACCCAGGTGTTTTCCTCATGGTTTGAGATCAAACAGTCTCATGTTTGCCTATTTCTCAAATCTATGCCTTAAAACTTACTGATGTCTTGCTCCTGCCATGTTGAATTTGGGTAAGGAAAATGATATTTGATCTTTCAAACTGAATCAGATGGCTACATGGGGAGTTGAGATGAATAGTGGGGTAGATAATGGCTGGATGGCCAGAAGACAGGTTAGATGGTTGAGGGATGAATGGCTAGGTGAGAGGTAAAGCAGATGGACATAAAGGGATGGATGAATGGCTGGGTCGACTATTACCCTGATGAGTAGGTGGGTGACTGGATGGATGGATGCATGGATGGGTGGATGGATGGATGTGTAGACAGATTGATAGGTAAATATAGATACTAAAATGTAGGTGGAATAAGAGATACTCACTTGGTCCCATCTGCACCACTTTGCACTGTGATTTGTGAAGCCCCCAGCTGGGACTGGGAAAGATTTATCCCTTGTTTTTTCCAGAGGAACTCAACCTTCTGGATTTCTCCAACATTGAGGTCCACATCAATGTCATGCATGTGACTTTCACTTGGTTGGAGGGAGCCTCTGAAAGCACAGACATAGAATGTTGTATCAGCTGCATGTATGAATACATAGGATGAGAGCAATCTATTGCTTCTCCAAACAATGGCTGCTGTTGGTTTTCTGCAAATACCTTGAATGACTTCATGGATATCCAGGGGCTGCTAAAACACAAATATATTTGTAAAGCACACATTGGCTAAAAAAGATAGGACTCTACTCTAGATTTCTACCATCTTACTTTGTCTCTAGGGAAATCAAATATTTGGAGAGGCATACTGACCCTATAATTATACTATAAGACTAATTAGTGCAATGTCTTATGTTTAAAGATGCATGTGGCTCAGCAGAGATCTTCTGTTAGGATTTCATACGGGACATAGAAATTGGTCAAAAAGCTTTAACTTAACATGAAAAGTATTATGTAAAAGTTAGTATAAAAACAGAATATAATTTTATAGCCCAGTCACGCATTCATCCAACACATATTTACCAAGCACCTCATCTGCCCAACAAAAGCTAGGGGCTGAGTCTACCACCCCAGCAACAAGAAGCTAGGCACAACTGTGGGGGTGGGGGGTGGGGAGTGCAGGTGTTGGGGGAAGTGGCCACATAAACGTGCCTTGTCAGAAGAGAATTTGAGACCCATAAAACTGAAGTCAGAAAGGCATGACTGACATTCCAAAAGAAGTTAGCACACATCTGATTTTAAATAGTGAATTCCCCCTCTGGGCCTCAGTCTTCTCATCTTCAAAATGGGATGACTGGATCAAATGCCAAGACTTTCCTCCAGCTCTGACATTCTAGGATTCAATGGTTCTCTTCAATAGATGGCCAGATTTAAAAAGCATTTTATACCTAATCTCTTATGAATATTCCACGATAAAAAAAATCCGACCATTTCACTTTACTGTCAAACTTACTTGAAAATTTCATATTGTTTTGAGTTTCCGTTACTTCCATACAAAGCAATCCTGATGTACCCACTCGTTTTCTTTGTTCCAGCCAATGTGACGGATACCCTGTATCTCCAAACTGTCCAAAGACATACAGTTAGTTCAATGAACTCATCTCATTGGAGAAAAAAAAAAATCCCATAGAAGGATTTTTGCTCCTAGCTCTGAATCCCCAGCTTGAAGTGTCAGTAGTGCCGAGGTAGAGAAACCTAATCTAGGGCTTTCTCTGAGCATTCCTCCTCAGACTGCTCTGCCACCCTTCTCTATCCCACCCTGTGTCCTGGAAGGCCACCCCCACCAGGGATCTTGCCACTGGCGTTCGGTTGAGTTCAACCAATAAGAGACTTACACAGGAGATCAGAAGGCAGGAGCCAAGGGGGGGACCCATCTCTCATGCTCCCCTGCCTCCTGGCTCTGGTACCGGATGTCCCCCGACTATGACAACATGCCACTCCAGGGCCCCACAACCATCCGATGCTGGGCACCTCAGCCTCCCTTGGTTGTTCCTTTAACCCTGCCCACACCTCTCAGAGTAGACCCTTCAATAAAGTCTCTTCATTTGATGAGTTTTCTCTCCTTGTCGGGACCCTGATACACTTTGTGTTGCATTTGTTGTATTGATACGTGTTTTTTTTGCTCATTTGCCTTTTCGCTCACTATAGAGGATTTCTCTCTTCAGTACATAGAGCTATCTCCTTGCTTTGAATGGTTCATAGAGTACTTGGTTGTTTACCAATTGGTGGGCAGCTAGGTTTCTCCTCACAAACTTTCGGTGTTAAAAACAATGCTGCAGTGAACAGCCTTGAGCACACCTTCTGAGGCAAGCATTGTCCTAAGGTAAGTCTGGGAAATGGAATGTCTGGGTTGAAGGAATATGCACAGGAGACGTTACAGATACTGCCAAACTGTTATCCTGCATCGTAAGTATTGTGAGGATCACAGGAGATACTGCATGTGAAAAGTGTCTTGTAAAGTGCTATATAATTTTTTAAAAATTTATAACTCCTTTGGAAAATAACGCTCTTCTATTCAGCCACCATGTATTATTACTTATGACAAATGAATCTTGATGATTTTACTATGTTGTACTTTTTTGGTGAGAAGCTGGGCAAAATAACACAAACACACTGTGTGTTTGTGTGTGTGTGTGTGTGTGTGTGTATACGCATGTGTAATTGTGTAAGGAGACGAGTAGGACAGATGATCACGGGCATGACCTCTTGGCCAATAGGGACTTTGCCCCACATGACCTTCTTCCGTTAATGGATTCGCCCTTCCTGCTACCAGGGTGGGTGAACACGTGACCAGCCTGTGCCAATCACTGTACTTCATTCCATTGATCAGGCTTATTGGTTACACAATGTTTTTCTGTTAGAGCTAAACTAGTTGGAGCTGAGTTTCTATCAGCTCTGGCAAGGGTCCTGACTAATTAGGCTGGTACACCTTCCAAATTATTTGCAAGAGTTTTTAAATGAGTATGATGGAAACTCACGAGTAAAGTCACCACTGTCTCCTGTGTTCAGGAAAAAGGTTTGTCCCACGGCATTGGTTTTCCCCTGAAATCGGTCAGCGTAGTGCCCCATTTGGGGGCATCCTTTAGCTGAACAAGGGAAACAGCTACCCTAGTGGAAAAACATAATTTGCTTGTTAGTGGTGGGCTTTGACTGACTCACTCAATCACTCACTCACTCACTCACTCACTCACTCACTCAATCAAGGCTGGGAAGTAATTCATCTTCCTATCCATCCTCCCATGTATCTACCCATGCACCCATCTATCCCCCATCCATCCTCTCATCTGCCCACCCACTCAACTATCCGTCCATCCATTCTCCCACCCCTCCACTGACGTGCGTGATTCATCTACACGTACATCCATGCATTCATTCTCAGAGTCAGGCACAGAACTTTATGAAGCTCTACTGTGTACCCAAAGAAGTACCCAGAAAACTTGGAGTATAGTTGGGTAGACAATCATATCCAGGAAGCAATAATGTTAAAATATGGCAGAGAAATGCAAGACATCTTCCAGGGGGAGTAAGTGGGACCAATAAGTTCTTTCAAAAGAGCAGAGGAAGAGAAAGTCTGTGACCATCTTCACTTTAATGTGAATTATATAACTGATCCCTGGGTGATGTTCCCCAAATGATAACTCATTAGTGGGGGCTGGAGGAGGTGGTTTGCTCTGTTCAGATCAGACTAACATTTCAAGCTACAGTGTCACTGATCTTCTATTCTTTGCTCTCACCAAATCCACCTTCTATGGTGTGCACAGCTATTTTGCAATTTGGAAAGCACGAGACAAGTGCTGGAGGCTGTGTATATTATTATCCACACCCCAACAATAATGAGCCCAGGCAAGATTATGCAATGAATAACTCAAGGACCCTGGGCATTGAACATGATTGTCCTTTTGACCTTAGTTCAACCCAAGAATATTACGGTCAAAGTCAATTTTGAAAGGAAAACGTGTGCGTATAAATATATTTTTAGTTTTACTTTTGAGAAAAAATATTTTGAAACTTCAAATGTTTGCAACCCCAGAGCACTAACTGATTCAGGTAAGAAGCTCAACCTTTCATATTGGTTTGTTGTTGTGGAACACTATCATCTCAGAGATCACTTAGGGGAAATGGGACTTGCATAATGGAGAAATCTGGCAGATTTTTTTTAATATTAAACAAGTAATCAAAACTTAAGTCATCAAATAATGAGACAAAGTGCCACTAAGTGAATGCCAATGCGTCTGCTTGTGTACACTGAGGACTTGATGACACTCAGTGAATCATGAGGAAATAACCAGACAAGTTCAGATTGTGGGATATTCTACCAAACACTTGGTCTGGAATCCTCACCACTCGAAATGTCTTGGAAGACCAGTAAAAGTTGTACAGCTGTTCTGGATTAAAGGAGCCTAAAAAGGGGGTCTGGATGGCTCAGTTGGTTGAGTGTCTGACTCTTGGTTTTAGCTCAGGGCATGATCTCAGGGTCATGAGATCGAGCTCCACGCTGGGCTCTGGGCTGGACATGGAGCATCCTTAAAATTCTCTCTCCCTCTCCCTCTGTTTCCTTCCTGCCTGCTCAGGCTCGCTCTCAGTATCTCTCAAACAAACAAAACCGAGAGAGAGATTAAAAGAGACTAAAAAAAATGCAATGCAAGATAAAGAAGGGAAGAAACAGAACTTTATGGGAGGGATCACTTGGGAGGGAAGGGAGGGAGAGAGGCAGAGAAGAGAAGAAAGGGAGGGAGGGAGGGAAGGAGGGAGGGAGGAAAGGAGGGAGGGAAAATGAAAGAAAGAAAAAGACACAGCTCTAGAGGATATTGTTTGGATATTTGGAGAAGTTTGAATATGGACTATATATTAGAAATATTAGTGTATCCATGTTAAGTTTCTTGAACGTTGTTCTATAGGAGAATGATATTGTTCTCAGGTGATGAATGTATTTATGAGTAAAGTCTTGAGTTTGCTTTCACATAATTTAGAAGAAAACTATACATATGCACATGTTTAAATGTTAACAATCGGTATGTGTAGGTGATGGGTAGACAGGTATTCACGTACTCTTTAGACTCCTGTGTAGATTGGGAATCTTTCAGAATAAATAATTGGGATCTAGGGAAAGTCCAGCAGTCAGGTCTCCTCCTGACACCCTGCTTCTGGGAGAAGGTTCCATGAGGCTCAGCATGTCTGGTCCCTCCTCCCATTAGTCATGAGGTCACAGCTGTGCTCTCTGCCAAGCCACAGGGACAAAACCCCCACCACCCACAGGGCCACCGGCATCTCCTCCCAGCCCTGGTGTGACCTACCTTCTGAAACTCATTGTAGGAGGCACACGGGTAGCCCAGGAAGCCGTCGGGGCTGAGGATGCTGCTGGAGTAATACTCGAGGCTTCTTAGGTGATTGCAAGCCATAAAGTTTACGGTTCCTGAGGAAGCAAAAGCCACGGGAGCTCACAGGACGCATTTCACTTTTGAAGGCTGAACCATTCGGACTGAGTGAGGAATCGCCTCCACATTGCACAGATGGGTGTCAGGGCACAGTCTGAAAGGTCTATGACTGACTTTGACATATGGAGGCACGAGCAGGAAATCTGGGGCTCGGTTAGTAGTGAGGGTTGACCAGATGGCTCTCCTGTCCCTCCACTGTGCCTGTTTGCTGGGAAGGTCCTACTCAAGGGCCGGCAGGTGTTGGGCAGTGGCAAGTGCTAAGGAGCACATTTGTGCAATCCTCAGGGGGCTGGGCAAGTAATGTAAAGGAATGATGAGGGCGGCGGGCCATGCAGGGGGCAGTGGGAAATGTATATGTGGGGGATGGGGTAACAATCGCCTTTAAGGGGATCCTATACAGTCCAGCCAGCTGTTTTATGGTAAAAGTCCAGATTACTTGTTCTGATTTTTCACGAGAAGCCAGCATCTTGACTTTTCCATGAAAATCTTTCCATGCTCAAATGATAGCAGTCCATTCTCACTTCTACACAGTCACTGTGAAGGTCAATCACATATTCTGCCTGCAGGCTGGGCTCAGCTTGTGAGCTGGACACAGTGGCCAGGCCTTTTGAGTGAAGCAGGCTTCCCTGTGCCTTTGGGCCCAGGCTAAGAACTCCTTCTTTCCTCCTAGACCAGGCACTGGGCAAAACAGGGGACAGTACGATCACTGTGGCCTCGGGCCACTCTGTCACTGCATTTTATTTACCACCTTTTTCTTTAAACCAAAGTCCTCTTGTTTGGAAATTTGTTTTTTCACTTCTCCAGCTACTGGGTAGAAAACTTCCTATGAGGTGATCCCTGGCAACAACTGACATAGCTGGGGGTCCCTTCGGGGGCGGGGGTCTCGTGGCTTCATCCACGGCCCAGGGAGAAAGGCACATTCCCTTTGCGTCTGGGAAGCAGCGGTGGGATTAGCCCCGCGCAGCTCCGGGCTCCGTGTGCCCCCTCCTCCACCCAGCCCAGAAACTTCCTGCAGAAGCTGGTTCCGTGTGCCCCACACCAACGTTCGTCATCAGACAAGAGAACCCATTTCAAACTGAATTGTTTCTTTCATCGGACACTGCCGCCCTGGGATGCCCTCCTACAGGAACAAGTGGATTTCATCGTTCCTCTGCTCAGCGCCTGGGTAACTCAGAGCTCCACACGATCTACACACACTCCAGTGTTCATGGGCTTCCTCACTCGAAACTGCCTTTTTATTTAAACCTGGGCTCCCATTCTGTGTGGCCTGCTCGGCACTTCTAGGAGGGGGCGGCGCTTCCTTTGACTCTGGTGGGGTCCCCCAGGGAGCCAGCAGCCGCATCTTCCTCGGGGTTGCTTGGTGCGGAGCCCAGAGGGGGTTAAAGCACCTGTGGCTTTAGCAACCCTGCTCTTTAACATCAACATACGGAATGTAAAAATGCCACCGAAGGTCACCGAGCCCCGTGTAACGGACTGCGCCGCGTACTTGCTTGGGCTAGACCCTGGTGCGTCTGGGAGGCCCCTACACAGTCCCTGGCTTCGGGAAACTCCCAGCTGGGACAAATAAATCCTAAAATGAAATGATCACAGACTCAAAGCCTCCACTCTCAAGAGGACAGTGAAGCCCAGTCTCAGGGCTGGGCCACAGGGATAGCTGAAGGTCAGAGTAAGGGCAGTGAGCCCAGATGATGCTTTAGGTCACCTTCTAGTAGGGGCACTGAGCCTGTCCTTTCAGATGAATGGAAGCCCACACAAAGCTCATCCCCTAGCGCCCAGGCCTCCTGTTCCCAGCACACTCATCCCCAGACCGGCAGAGCACGTCCCCGCTTTGTCTTCCTACCAGCTCAGCTCTTTTCTGTGCCTAGAACCTGACCACAGCAAATGGCAAGAAAATCTAAGCCCCCCAGATCTTTGCTTACACCCAGCAAATTGTCCTTCAAGGAACAGGCATGGAGGACAGAAGGCCAAAGCCGGAGCTGATCTTTGCCAGTGGGCTGGTCCCCTCCTGCCTCACTCAGCATCCGGACAAGGGGGAGATGGTGCCGAATGGGGCGCGAGGTCAGGGCTCTGCAGCCAGAAGTTGGGCTTTAATCTAGGGGAGCCGTGGGCACGTTTTATAACTGTACTGACCCAGTTTCCTCATCTGTAAAATGGGGCCGATCAGAGAAAAGACCTCAGGACATTGCTATGGAAATGCCTGGCACCGAGCATGCTCTGTTTCTCCCCAGGTGGATGGCACCTGCCTTGCTTCTCTACTTACATACCTTCCCACAGGCCATCTAAGTCAACGACGGTCGAAAGGATATTTTTCTTACATCCGGGCATTTCTTTTCCTCCATTTGGATAGAAATCCAGATGGCCCACCTTTTGGCTCATTCCCAAACCTGAAAAAGGTTCAGGGAGGTGAGCGGTCTCAACATTAGGTTGTGGCCACAAACAGTATTTGGCTCCTTCCAACTACAGCAAGAACCTTCCTGGCCAATTCTCTGCTCGGCCTCGCCACGCTCTCTGCGACTCTGCAGAAAAGTGCTCAGAAATGGGCACTTGGAATGAAAAGAAGGGAGGAGAGCACACAGGAAGAGAGATAAGGGGAAGGTGGGTTCTGGGCGAGCATGTACACAGGTGTATTTGTATGTATATGTGTGTGTGTGTCTGTCTTGGGGAGACCCTGAGCAGTTACTGTCAGGCCCTGACACCACTGTGTACCAGCAGCCACATATGAGGACTGGTGCAACTTTCATTATAGTATTGATTTAAAAATGTTGACTTCTATGTTACAGTGTTATCCTGAGACCACATTCCATTATATTGCTATATTGAGAGCCCGGGGCAATGGTAGAGGAGTTTTGGTTTTTGAAGCATGCAGACCTATGATCACAAACTGTTTCTACTCACAGACTTTGCCATAATGTGGGGCAATTACTTGACCTTGTGGAGCCTCAGTTCCCTTGGCAATGAAATCATAACAGTAATACCCATTTTTTAGGGTTGTTACAATTAATGAGCTAATATGTACAAAATGTTCAAAGCAGCATATGGTAAGCACTCAATAAGTGATACAATTTTTATTAAAAACATACTTTCATTGGCACATTTCATGAGTGGTTGTATAAGAAAACAATGAAAAAAGAACACTGACGTTAGAAGAACCAGATAAAAGGCTATATTTCATCTCCGACAAAATAAACTGTAACCATAGCTTTGACAAAAGAAGTAAAAAAAAATTCAAAAATTAATTTTTACATTTTGCAAGTACAGGTCAAACATCAGTAAGAACTTTAACTGTCCCTCTGGATATTGGCAGATTGGAAAGGACTAAAGATTTGAAGACCGGTGAGGGCCTTCCAGGCTGTTGAAGTGTTTCAGGTTCTACTTGGGCTGGCAGGCCAATCCCACCGGCACTGTCCTGACTGTTTATCTGTGGCTGGGGCCCCAGGTATTCCTGTAGTTAGCGTTTTTGTTTTATTTTTTTTTAAGATTTTATTTATGTATTTGACAGATAGAGATCACAAGGAGGCAGAGAGGCAGGCAGAGAGAGAGAGAGGAGGAAGAAGACTCCCTGCTGAGCAGGGAGCCCGATGCAGGACTCGATCCCAGGACCCTGAGATCATGACCTGAGCCGAAGGCAGAGGCTTTAACCCACTGAGCCACCCAGGTGCCCTGTAGTTAGCGGTTTTGAATATCACCCTTGTGGAATGCATATGTGCACCTGGGCCCACTCCCATAGGTCTCAGCTGGTCACCAGGAGGTGCAGGGGGAACTCACCTAGGAAGGGGATGGTGGAAGCACAATCCGTGTGAATCACATCCACGAATACGGCATCAGATGGGTCCAGCCGAACCTCCTCAGGTGTGTCCTGGAAGCATGGCTGTGCAGGGTCCAGTCCTGAAATGGGGGAGCTGGGTATTCAGGCCACACTCTAACACAAACCAGAATCTAAGCCCGCTACCCACAAAACCCATGGGGATTCCCGGGCCAGGAGTCTTAGAGCCCAGCAGCCGTGATTTGGGGAATTGGGTCTATAGCTCCTAGTCTGCTTAGGAGAGAGGAGTTGAGACAGAAAGGCTAAAAGTGGGGTCAATGACTGTCAACAAACATCCGGAAGTCCCCAGTGCCTGACTCCGAGCAGGATCTGGGGGGGGTCCCCTTGCTCCCTCATGTCCTTCGTCCTTTTGACCCTCACCCATTACTATTTGGCCACAGCTCTCCAAGATGGCAAGCTCCCTGGCCTTGCCCAGCTCCAGCCGGTCCCCGGTCCCCAGTCCCCACCCTGTCTGTCCTCTGGCTGCTTACGCTATCCCCAGCCCACTGCTCACTTCTCCATATCCTCACCTAATCTGTTCTCTCCAAGTCTGGGCTCAAACACCACCTCCTCAGGGAAAGCTTAGCCTCTCCTTTCTCAGCTCATGCTGCCCACAGTGTATAGGATTATTTTGTGTTTAATTAATCTGGCTCTGAATTTACCTACTTAACTGTCTGCCTCCTGGTCTAGACTGTGGGTCTCCAGAAGTGGGCTGTGGCCGCTTGACCTTTGAAGATGGGCAGAGTGTGGCACCCACAGGGCACCTGGGACTCAGGCACCTATATTTAGCCCTGGTTTTCAGCTCGAGGTCAAACACCTGTCCTCTCTGACCTTCAGTTCCCTTGCCCGGAAGGTGAGAATAACAACCACTCTCTTACAGGGTGATTTGAAATCCCCAAGAAAAGATGGAAGAGAAAGGCCTTTGCAAACTGAAAACTCTCTACAGAAACATGAACTATAATCCCCTTATCCCTCACCCGACCCCAGCACAGCGCCCTGAGCAAAGGAGACATTCATTATATGGTGAATTGAACTGTTTGCCAAAGCCACGTGCTGATTTGCCTCCACAAAATAAATAGTTGTCGGTGTCTGCCTCCTGTGCGTTCATTTTGCCAAGTGACACATCCATTTATTCAGTATTTACTAAGCACCTGCAGTGGAGCAGGTTTCAGGTGGCCGCTTTTCATTCTCTGCCTGTGCATGGCACAGCATTTGTATTTGTGGAACTGATGCACCAATTTTAAAACATCAGTTATATTATTATTATTATTATTACTCTTGCAATAATACCCCTGAAGTCAGACGCTTAATATGCTAATTGTATTCTTATTTTTTAAGAAATAATTTTTCCTTTTTAATTTACAATCAAGTATTTCCTAATGAAAACACGGACGGTTACTTTCTGAGTCTAGGGGGGCACCCCCTACCGCCTGCTCCCGCTGGGCCTGCAGGGGCGCGGCCGGGGCTCCCGCGTGCGCCGCGCCCCCGTCTCGCGCCAACACCGCCCGCCCCCGCCTCCCGCCCCCGGTCGGGGCCGTGGACCGCGCACCTGTGATCCTGCCCACTTGGCCGCCGAGCCTCCTGCCCGCCTCGGCCGCCGCGTGAGCGCCCAGGCTGTGACCGATGAGGTGCACATCTTCCAGGCTGTATTCCAGCACCGTCTGCGGACAGAGGGCGCGTCAGGTCCCGCGGGCGGTGGGGATGCGAGCGGGGCTGGGGACGCACCCGAGCCGGAAACTCGGGAGGGGCCACCTCCGGCGCCCGGACGCCACCGGGGACTGCGCGACCCGGCCCCATAGTGTGCGTAGCCCGCGGGCCGGCTCGTACGCGGGGCAACAGTGCTGACCAGCGGCCACGGCGTCTACTGCAGGCTGCCCCGCGGGGCCCCGACGTGTGCTGCCTGCTGCCACCCACACCCTGCCGCGGGGCCACCTCCCCTGCTCCCTGGGGCGGGTTGGGCCTGTTGGGAGAGCGTGGGTAGTGGGCCGGGCTCTGGGATTTTCCAGAAGAGACCTTCCAGAAGGCTGGAAGGGGCTGCCTGAGAATGAAGACTCCTCTGGAGTCCCAGCCAGTTCTGGAATTCCCAGAATAGCCTACAGGAAAGGCTTTCTTTCAAAAGGGGAAACTGAGGCTCAAAGAGGTTAGTTCGCCTCCGGCCATAAGTAGGAGTCTTCGGGACAATCCAGGAGGGAAGAAAGAAGCAACTTCACCTTAGAAAAGGCCCTCCTTGGGCGTCCAGGCCCGGCCCCAGCCTGGGGCTCCTTAGGGCGCCTCTTAGGTACCAGGAAGGTGGTGCTGGCGGGCCCCCCTCTCTGCCCGCTTCCCTCAGGATGTGGCCCAAGCAGGGTTTTACCGACAGCTTTTGTATGAAGAAAGCTATCTCTGCTCCCACAACGCGAATGTTTTGGACGGCTTGGGTATATAGTGCCTTGGCCCCACCATTCCAGTCCACACAGATGCAGTTCACCGTCTCCACTTTAAACATGTTCTGGGGAAGACAAGCAAGAGGGAGAAACCAGTTTATCAACAGCCACAAACTGTACACTCCAGAGATAGGCATTCACACCCGTCAAGCACTTTGCCCTTGTCCATACTTCTGCCATGTCACTATTGATTGGGTGTGCTTATCCCCACTTAACAGATGTGGCAACTGAGGCCTGGAATGGATTAAATGACATGTCTAAGGTCTCACAGATACTTAGTGACACAGCCAGATCAAAAAGATCACGTACTAGATCTGGGGTTAGCAGACAAGTACGACAGTCCAAATCCACCTGCTTTTATAGATAAAGTTTTATTGGAATGAGCCACACCCATTTATGTACTTATTGTTTATCTCTGCTTCTGAGCTAAAGCAGAGTTGAGTTGAAACCCTATGACCCAAATTGAACACAAATGCTAAAGTGTCTGCTACCTGGTTCTCTACAGAAGAGTTTGTGGATCCCTACACTAGACAATCAAAGCCCTGGGTAGTGTTACTTTTATGTTCCCGGTAATACTCTGGGTGTTCTAGCCTGACCCTGGCTCCTGATTTGGACAGTGCAGATACAGAACCTCCCCAGCAATACAGAATATTCTATTGGATAGCAAAGTTCTAGAAAGTAAATATAAATTGCTTTCCTGTCTGGAACTTTCTGATTGGACCCTGGTTCTTTTCGGGCTCAAGAGGAGCTGGTTGGCCAGAAGTTGTTGGGTTGGGAGAACTTGATCATGGATGCCCTGGGAACCCAGGCTTTCCTTGGTGGTTTTGCAAAGGATGGTTCTTTCCCTGAGTATTTCCTTCCCTGACCTCAGGGACATCAGGGCTGTGGGGTTTGCATCTGGGCTCTGGGTGGTGATCTCTGTCTGGAACGGCCAGATATGAGGTACGGGGGGACCCCTACCTTGCACATCTCCAACAGCCAGCTCCCTTCCCCCTTGTCTGTGAAGCCATGGATGATGAAGCGTGTCTTGCGGCCCAGTTGGAAGTTGGAAGTCTCCACCGTGGCTAGATTAGTGGCACTGATCAGCTGGTTTAATTACAAAAAAGTGGTAAGCAAATGTCTGAAGAAGGATCACAAAGTAAAAATAGTACTGTGGCCATGTCCAAGCAGACTCCCAGCTGGGAGCTGGAAGCAGGGCATTGGTCCCCTAAAACCCCATAGTGGGTGACCTCAGGGGCCTATAGATAGACACCAGCTCTCTAGACTCTCTCAGGGATTGGAGCTGGGAGCTGCTTGGATTCTGAGCATGTCCCTCCTGGTCACTTATGACCACCTGCAGGAAGCCTGTCCTGCTTCCACCTAGCAGGCCTCCTGGGAACTGAAGGGTGCCCTGGGGATCCCCACATTTTGTCTCTTGTAGCTAAGCTTCCCATCTGTCCTCTATCTCCTCAAGAAGGACGTATAGTTCCCCACTTCTACCCCACCCAGGGGCTTCTCTCCCTCGCCTGCCTGGTGCAGGAAGAAGACAGACCCTTCCTGGGAACGCCAGGCCTGGGCTTCTCCATAAAAGCTGCTGGTACTTCCTCAGGAACAGGCTGCTGCTACTGGGAAGCTTCTGAAGGTCTGTGCATGAGTGTGTGTGGATGTGTTAGATTCTGGGTTGGGCATCCATAGATTTCATTAGCTACGATAGCGGTCTGTGATCCTGAGAGCTAAGTTGGGTCTATGTCTAACATTGGTAAGGAAGCATCATCTGGAAAGTTCCAAGGCAGTGCATTTTGTCCTTGGCCAACCATGTGAAGGCTCCAGTATGGGCACCCCAGTCCACCACCATGCAGTGTTTCCACGCCCACTCTTACTTGGAAGTTGTTTGGATTTTCATTTGTGTACAGGAGAAAGCGGGTGTTAATGTCCTTGGGATCCGAAGGCAATAACTTTAAAGGCCGCTGAGGGGTCCCACTCCATGGCTTTTCATCGGAAAAGCAGCCAAGATGTCCGTAACAGATCTCCTTTCCTGGGGCAGGAAGAGTAATGAACAGGGCACTTGTGAGGTTCTGGAAAGAAGCACTGTATCTCAGCTACACAAGAGGATTCTTTAGGGTGAGAGCCCTGGGCTGGCTCTGGCCAATGCCCGTCTTTACCTTTGCCAGCCATTGTTCCTCAAACTTCCCTGGTGATAGGAATCACCTGGGGACTGGGAGTGAGTATGCGTGTGGCGTCTACACAATCGCAGGCCCCTCCCTCAGAGATTCTGATGCCCCTCACTCACTGGATGGGGTGCTGGGAATAGCATGTTTAATGCTCTTTAACCCTTATCGTCTGGCCAGTCAGGGAATCACAGAATTCCTGCGGCCCTTTCGGTTTAAAACTACTTCTCCCAGGAAACTCCCAGGCGGCCTTGGACTTCTAGTCATCAGACATCAGGTAATTATCCAAGTGTGAAATCTGAGGCATGGTGCTTCCTGATTCCCCTTGACCTCTCCGTTACAACCACCACCAGCCGAGCACGCAGTAGGCATTCGTGGGCATTTGTCCCATTCACATAGCTGCATGTTATCCTTTTACGCACATTTTTGCCCCAAATATTCTCTGCCATTTCAGATTTTCCCTGTTGTTCTTAAAAGGTGAATTTTTAAAGAATGGGGATGATTTCTTGCTGCATCATACTGTGTATAGTCTGGGTTCAATCCATGCAACTGATGAGGCACATAACCATACATGCTGGTTTCTCCTATGCCTACAACACGCACATTTCCGCAAGCAATTGTCACGGAGGGTGACGTAATCAAATCCGGAGGATTGCGGTGGGTCTCCGTCTCAGGCTTCCTCAGTTCCTAAACTGTTGGCTGTTGATTCAGACACTGTTTACTTGTTTACTGGGCACCAGATACCATGGTAGTGCTTCATCAGGATTATCCCTCTGAAGACTTAAAACAGCCCCGTGAGTAAGGATTTTGTATTACTGCACCCATTTTACAGATGAGGAAACCAAGGCACAGATACACAGTCAACTGCCCCAGGGGACGGCCAGTGGTAGAGCCCGGATTTGAACCTTTGAAGTTTAATTAGGAATAAAGCTACGTGCTGAGGAGATGCTGAGACAGATTAGGTTCAAACCCTGCCCTGAGAGAGAGGAAATCTAACAGGGAAGGAGGGACTAAAGTAACGCTTGCTTCAGGTGACAAATGCAGGGGCTTGGGGGCCAGGTTAAGACACCTGGTCCGTTGGGGGAAAGTGGGGAAGTGCTGAGGGCATCGAGCCCGTGAGTGGTGGCGGAAAGGTGTTTGGTGGAACCTAGTGTAGGTGGCTCAGAGGAGGGAGAGCCTGGGAGAGGTGGGGGGTGGAGTGGGGCAGTGCAGGGGCAGGGAGCCCGGGGAGGTCACAGGCAGCCTAAACTCCGACGACAGTGGAAATTAAGGCAAAAGTGGGGGGATGCAGGTAGGAGGTGACGTCTGAGCCTGGTTTGGGACAAGTGAGTTTGAAGCATGTTGGGAGGTCCTAGAACTCAGAAGGGTGGGAAGCCAGTGGCTAGGCAAGGGAGAAGCCCCAAAGCAGAGAAAGAAAGGTGGGGGTGCCTGGGAGTGACCTCTAGGGGCTGCCCAAGTCTGGGGCAGGAGGAGGCAGCGGACCAGCAAAGGGGACCAGAAGGGCCAGAAAGGCCTGAGATGCAGCCGCACCCGGCCCAGCCTCTGCTCTCGGGAGCCGGTCTCACTGCATGGCTGGGGTGGGAGGGCAGCCCCGGAGGGGGCTGGGGACAGGGGGAGACCGGAAGGAGGAGACCATGCAGAAGAGAGGCTCGGTAGGGACCCGAGGAGACCATGTCTGCTGTTGTGGGAAGCGTGCTCCAGCAGGGTTTGGGGGGCCTAGCCAGGCAGGGAGGGGTTCTGCCTGGTGGGAGGAAGTGAGGCGAAGGAGAGAGGCCCCAGAGTGCACCTGTGAGGTACACCTCTGTGAGGTGAGGGTGATGGGAAGTGAGCAGGCTGGAGGCTCCAGGGGGCTGTGGCGGCAAGGGAGCTGACTTCTGAGGACAGGTGGACCTTGGTATCTGTGTCTGGATCTGGACAGAGGCCAGGGGAGAGGGACTGATGGGAACTGGGGAGACAGAGACCCTGTGAGGAGAAAGAGTGGGGGCCGTGGGCCGGAGGGTGGGCTTATTTGGCAGGCCTGTCACAGAATGTCCCCTCTGTGACATTAGTCTGCAGATGGACACTTGTCCACTGGAGGGACGGAGGGTGGGGGTGGGGGGGCTGCCCAAACCCCCTCCCCCTCCCCCTGCTGCTGCCGCCTCTCATGGCCCCTAGAGTCTTTGCAGGAGGAACAGGACGAGGACCCGGGATCATCTGTGACAAGAACACTGCCACAGAGTCAGCACTCCCTGACTGATGGTTTTTCTTGAAATAATGCTAATGCTGTTGCTCGAGGTGGCGGAATCCCAACGGTCACGTCTCTAGCGGCCTCCCCCGACGGCCAGCCCGGGCACCGTCACTTGGCCCCCCCAAGGGTGGGAACAGCATCCTCACCTCTGACTGTGGCCAGCAGGAGAAGGCCGAGGGTCCACGAGGGCAGCATCTACAGGGAGGAAAACACAGACACACGGACACCCCTGGCAACGGGGACGAGGCTGGCGGTCGCCGAGCCCAGATGGGGCAGGAGGCCCTGGAGCACACGGTGTGTGGAACCGAAGCCCAGCGCCGGGGCCCCCTGGGGATCCCCCCGAGGCTCCCCCTGAGGCTGAGGCCTCCCCCGCCCCGACGGCATTGGACGGCCCGGCTCTGAGACCCCCGGGTCCTGGGGGTCCCCTCCACAGGGGCTTCCCCCGACGGGGGCTGTGACTTACTGGGCAACACCGGAGCACAGTCTCATGGCCCGGCCTGTCGGCTGCGGCTTTTATAAGCAGCCCTCGTCCTTGGGCTCCGAGAGGGGCCGTGCACCTGCGCACTTCCAGCGTAGGTCATCACAGACACCTGACACTCAGATATGGCAACACATTCGGCCAGCTGGGCCGTGTGACCCAGACGCTCAAAGAGGAAAAGGAACGTGACTCCGCTCCGGCCTTGTTTAGGAACAAACATAGTTTATTTTAAAACTGTTTCTGAGCTGCATGGGCTGTACCTTGACCTGGAGATAAGAAGGTCCCTTCCTTCAAGGCTGAGAGGAGGACCTGGGTGAACAGCCAGGTGCCACACCTGACTTTTTTTTTTTAATTGACATATAATTTAGATATACCATAGTGCATAAATCTTAAGTTTAAAGTACAGCGTAGTGAGCCTCGACAGCTGTGGCCTCCTATGTTAATGTCTCAGGTCAACATAGAAGATGTCTCCAGCAGCCAGAAGTTTCTCTCATCAAGCCCTCACCAGTGCTTTGATTTCAGTCACTGTGGATTAGTTTGCTCTGTGCTAGAATTGCTTATAAATGGAATTATACTGTGTGTGAGCCCTCAGGTCTTGTTTCTTTCCCACAACCCATTTTTGAGATCCACCCATGTTGTTACATGTGTATGTAATTGGTTAGTCACTTTAATGGGTGACTTTATTACTTTAAATTACTTTTTATTTTTTATTACTGTGTCATGTTAATTTATTTCTGCGTGAATATGTCCCAGTTGGGGTATCCATTCTTTCGTTGGTGGACATGTGGGTTCTTTCCAGTGTGGGACTACGGGGAACGATGCTGCTGGGAAGGTTCTAGTCTGGATCCAGTTTTTAGGGAGACACAATACTCGTTTCTCTCAGGCTTATACCCAGAAGTGGAACTGCCCAGTCCTGTGGAATACTTAAGCTAAATAGTATACTATTATATATAAAATACAAAATATTTAGTATTTTGTTCGGCCTAGGGGATTCTTTCGCTGCCTGCACCCCTGGCCCCCACTCAATGGGGACGCCCCATCTGATTGGAGCCCCCACAGCTGCCACCTGTGAGACAGCGGCCCCACCCCAGAGCCCCGCCTTCCTGGTGCTGCTGTCTTAGGGATCTAACCAGAGAAGCCGCCCCACCACCGGAAGGCAACCCAGACTCACCTGAGCTCACTTGGGAGCTGAGAGAAAGGGGCTGGGGTTATCCCAGGCCCACCCTAACCGAGAATAATCTCAGGCACAAGCATTTTTTTAAAAAAAAAAAAAGCTCTCAGATGATTATTCTCACGTGCAGCCTGCAAAACTCCACCCCGACCCAGTAGTTCCGTGATTAGCACGAGTCTCTGTTCGGCTCACAGGGCTCCGGGTATAGACTCTTCTCTGAGAATTTATTAATTTTGTGTATTTATTTATTTATTTATTTATTTATTTATTTATTTATAAAGATTTTATTTGACAGAGAGAGAGAGATCACAGGTAGGCAGAGAGGCAGGCAGAGAGAGAGGAGTATGTATGTGTATACTTAGCTCTAGGAGATCATGCCAAATGTCCTCCCGAAGTGACTGTGCTCCTAGAGTCCCACGGGCAGTTGGGTGAGAGTTCTAATTATTCCACGTTCCACTCCTGTCCTTGGGCCAATCCCAGAAACACTGAGGTTGCCAGCAATTTCTTGAGGGTTTCAAGTATAGAAAAATGGCTTTTTTTTTTTTTGATGACACTCCCTTCTGAGAACTCTGAAGCAGTGCAGAGATGAGGGAAGCTAAGGACTGAACTTCCGTATTTTGAGTAGGCTTCCTTCAGAGAAGTTTCTGGAAAAAGTGATAATGAAGCCTGACAGGAATGCCTGTGCCTCAGTGACCCAAAAGCCTAATGTTGCCCCTGGTGGTGTCCAGCAGCTGAGAGGAGGTCAGGCCCAAGGCTCATAAAGGACAATACTGAGGAGCCTGGAATGACATTAGGCTGAATGGAAGCCCGAGACCCATGATATGGCGTCAGTGGCTACCCATTACTCTTGAGAAAACCCAAACTCCTTACCATGGCCCTTCGGGCACCTGGACCTTGCTCCCCTTTCCTTCCTCACCTCGAGTCTTGCCCACTGAACTCCGCACACACCAGACACGCACCATCTCTCTTGAAAGTGTCCATCTCGGGGTCTTTGCCTGTTTCTTCCTGAAACACATGACCCTCACTCTTTAACCTACTTAAGTCAGTTGCCCCTCAGGGCTCCCCTTCAATGTCACATCCTCAAAGACGCCTTCTTCAATGTCCAAAGCAGAACTAGACTTTTCTTTACATCTATCACTGTCCTTATTTTTTCTTTCATAGAACATACCCCAGTTGGTAATTATATTTCCATGATTATTTGTTTGGTTCTTGCCTTGAGGCAGGGTCAAGTTCTGTATAGGCATATCTGTCTCTAGAGCCTAGCATGGTATCTGTTAGATAGGAGGTAATCAATAAACATTTGCTGGGTGAAAGCATGGAACATTGGAAGCTAATGACTCATTGAGTTGTTGCCAGATCTCTCCTCCCCTCTCCACCCTGCTCTGTGCCCTGCTCCATGGACTGCCTCCCTAGGCTACATGCCTTTGGCCTTCTGGTTGGGTTGAGCCAACTGGAGGCACCATGGGGAGATCAGAGGGTAGGAAGAGAGAGAGGTTGGAGTAGTTCTTCCCAGGTTCCCTCCCTTCTGTGGTTGGACAATATCTGCTCTTATTTCTCAATTTAGGGACCTTGTCTCTGCACCAAGCTGCCCCCAGGGAGGGCTGGGCACCACTTCTACAGTCACCAGTGGCCAAGGGCCGACCTACTGGGTGCTCCCGTGCATCCCAGAGCCCAGCTGGTCTCTTTGGGAGGATGGCCCAAGACAGGCCAGCGCAGCCCCCCTCTCCTCTCTGGAGGCCCGAGGTCCTGAGGTTCTAACATTCTGCCAGCTGTCAGCTGGGAAGGCCAGCACCTGTGGGAAAAGACGTGTATTGTCCACATGTTGGCAGACACCGGGGTCAGAGCCTAGAGGAGCCCTCCAGCTGGTACAGCAGCTGCCCAGGGAAGGGGACAGCGTGGGTCCTCCTTCTCCTACCCTCTGAGGTCTGCTGAAACTGATCTGTTCCTCTCCTTCAGCACCTCTTTCATCTGTCCCCTCCCCTGGATTCCCCCTCCTCTCGTTCTGCAGCGGCTGGCTGGCCTCACCTCTCTCTAGGCCAATGCATCTCCCCTCCAGGTCGCCTCCTCCAGCTTCCGCCCTGCTTTGATCCTGTGGTGGCTCCTAGTTGCCCTCAGCGGCATGTTTGATGCGTTCTCTCACTCACTCAAGCTCACTGATGTGCGGCTAGGAAGTGGTGGATGCTCTTCCAGCCTTGAGGGTACAACAGTGAACAGAACAGGCTATTTCCCTGCCCTCACGGGACTGATGGCCCCCTGGGGCACCGGCACTGATCACCTGCAAACACATACACAATTACAAACGATCAAAGGTGCTAAGAAGAAGAAAAAGCCCACGAGGAACTTGTCTGTCGATTGTGTGATTTGGGCTGTATGTAAAGAGAGTAACTTGGGGGTCTCTGGTGGACAGGGTCAGAATTTAATAGACCCTGAAGTTGGGTATGTGAGGTCGTGGGTTGAACTGTGTCCCTCACCAAGAGATATGTTGGGGTCCTTACCCCCCAGGATCTCAGAATATGACCTTATTTGGAAATAGGATCTTGACAGAGATTTGTGAGGGAATTAGGGTGAGTCCTAATCTAGTAGGACTGCTGGCTCCACAAAAAAGGAGAATTCAGACAGAAAGACACAGAGACACAGGAAGAACGTTGTGTGAACATGCAGAGATTGGGGCGCAGTGTCCACCAGCCAAGAAACATGAAGGGTGCCAGCAAGCGCCCCAAGGAGGGAGGCATGAGCAGATTCTCCCCTCACAGCCCTTCCGAGGAGCCAACCCGGCAACACCTTGGTTGCACCTGTAGCCTCCAGAACCCAGAGAGAATGAGTTCCTGTTGTTGAACCATGTGCTCTGTGGTACCTGTGAGGGCAGCCCGAGCAGACCGGTGTGGCCACCACGGGGCCTCTGCCCAGTGCGGCTCGGGCGGCTCCCAGAGCGCCTTCCCGGCCTGCGCTGGCTGAGGTGGAAGTGCTCAAGGTTCTGGAACGGACGGCCCTGTGTCCTCCTCTGAGCTCCTGCACCTGTGGTTCCCCTGTCTGGGATGGCTCTACACCCACTCCCCCCTGCCCCCCACTTCCTCCCTCCCCCCACTCCCCCCAAT
>LNAC01000001.1:13596895-13731611 GCA_002007465.1 Ailurus styani
CCCCCAGGCCGTCCTCCTCCAGGCCTCTCAGGGCGCAGACGCTCCTCCCCTCCAGGGCTGGGAACACACTCTGCTCTCAAAGCCTGCAACCTGCTCGTCTCTCCCACATTTTCAGACTCAACTCATACTCAGACCTGAGTAAATAAATACATGATGTCACCCTCGCTAAAGATTCTCACAACCCCTGGAACATTCCCTTAACCTCATTTCATTGCACATCAACTCAGGAAACCACGGTCTTGCTCCAAATGACTACAACAAGGAAAACCTTGTCTCTATAACCGGTTATAAAACTAGACTAGCACCAAAATAAAAACACAAGGGATGCCTGGGTGGCTGAGTCAGTTAAGTGTCTGCCTCTGGCTCAGGTCACGATCTCAGGGTTCTGGGATTGAGCCCCACCCATCCCTAGCGGTATATTCAGTAAACTTCTCTTTCCTTCTGCCTCAGGGAATTCTTTCCTGCCCGCACCAGCTCAGCGAGGAGTCTGCTTCTCCCTCTCCCTCTGCCCCTGCCTCTTGCTTGTGCACTCTCTCTCTCTCAAGAAAATAATCTTTAAAAAAGTAAGAAATAGGGGCACCTGGGTGGCTCAGTGGGTTAAAGCCTCTGCCTTCGGCTCAGGTCATGGTCTCAGGGTCCTGGGATTGAGCCCCATATGGGGCTCCCTGCTCAGCAGGGAGCCTGCTTCCTCCCCTCTCTCTCTGCCTACTTGTGATCTCTCTCTCTCTCTCTCTCTCTCTCTCTGTCAAATAAATAAAATCTTTAAAAATAAACAAACAAACAAATAAATAAAAACACAAAATTAACACATTCTCAGAGAAAAGTCTATACCCGGAACCCTGCGAGCCGAAGTGAGACTCGTGCTAATCACGGAACTACTGGGTTGCGGTGGAGTTTTGCAGGCTGCACGTGAGAATCACCTGAGAGCTTTTAAAAAAAAATGCTTGTGCCTGAGATTATTCTCGGTTAGGGTGGGCCTGGGATAACCCCAGCCCCTTTCTCTCAGCTCCCAAGTGAGCTCAGGTGAGTCTGGGCTGCCTTCCGGTGGTGGGGCGGCTTCTCTGGTTAGAGCCCTAAGACAGCAGCACCAGGAAGGTAGGGCTTTGGGCTGGGGCCGCCGTCTCACAGGTGGCAGCTGTGGGGGCTCCGATCGGATGGGGCGGCCACCAAATGTGGGGCGTCCCCATTGGGTGGGGGCCAGGGGTGCGGGCAGCGAAAGAATCCCCCAGGCCGAACAAAAGACAAGTTTACTGAGTACACCGCTGGGGAGGGGAGGGCAGGACCTCAAGCGAGAGAATGTGTACCAGGGGGCGGTGGCGTGGGGCCTCGGTTCCAGGACAGAGCGAGGGGGATGGGGAGCAATGTAGGAAGTGTGCCTGGTTGTAACCGGTCAGTCGGGGCCTATGGCTATTCCGAGACGGGTGGCTTAATGAGCCTGGGTGCCTTCAGCCCAGTGGTCGCTGCGGGCCCTTGTGCCTTCATCAAGTTTCCATTGCTGGAGCCCGTTGCCTAAAAGCGGCCTCTACAGAAACCCCTTGTTCAAGGTCACCTTGACTGGAAGCCTACCCTGACCGTTAGCTCAGGGCCTTTCCTTTGCCTCCTACCAGACTGAGTGTGAATCTGGCATATTTTCGTCACTACGCTGCACCGCTTTTGCCATATAAACAATGAAACAAAAACAAAACCCAATCAAACTGGCTCCAAGGAGTCCGTGAAATCTGGAAAGTGGGCCCAATTTGGCCTGGGCCACACGGACCCTGCAGGTGGACCCCTGGGTAACTACAGAGAACCCCAAACTCCCTCTCTCCCCGGGATAGTGTGTTTGGGTTGCAGATCTATGGGGCTGAGCTTGGTCTCCCCCATGGTGTGAGGAGGTAGATGCCCATGACCACACTGGTACGGAGCCAAAACGCACACCAGGGATCTGGAACCTGCTGTTCGCTGCCTTCCTGGGAGTTTTTTCCAGCTTGTCTCTGAGAAGAGGACATGCATTTGAGGAAAAGGATGTGGGAGGAGAGAGCAGGGGCCTAGCCCGACTCAAGCTGGGGTCTCCACCAGATGCTCCCCTGACCCTGGAGCATAGGGCCACCACTTCAGCTCAGGTGGGACCCAGGTCACCCCAGGTCTCCTGTGGCTCAGGGCAGTGCTGGGGCTGAGTGTCCATGATGTGGCCCACAGCCTTGGGGATTCTCCCCAACTGGCTTCTTCCCGTGATACTGCATACATTTCTCAGCATCCTTTTTGTTTTAAAATTATTTTCCCCAAGTCTTTAGCCATTTCTGTCAGTCTGGGGAGCAGGTGAAGAAGGTTGTCTCTGACCAGAGAGAAGGGCTCTCATGGCCAACCAAAAGGCCCACCCCCTCCACTATACCTCAGTTCCACTCGCCACCTTCATATGATCCTCATCACTTCTTTGCACAGCTGTAGGGCCTGCCTCCTCCTCCTAGATGGCTTCCCAGCCTGCAGTCTCGGTAGGCCATCTTTCTGCAAACCTGGGCCTAGAATCAAGAGCTCTCTGGAGCCTTCCTCATCTTGCTCCTTCCCCTCCTGGACCACCCTGTCCTGGGACATGCTTGCTTTTTGCACTGTCAGGTGGCATGGTGGTGTTTATCTGGGTGCTGGGCTCCCTACAGCTGTGCACACCTCCGGGACTGAATTCAGGTCCTCTGTTTCCTCAGGTTCTAGAAGCTGGTGCAGAGCTGGCATTTGGTGCTGTTTGCAGAGTCTACATTCCACTGGCTGAGCTCTTCTGCCAACGTGGTGCTGCCTTGCTCAGGGTGTGGGTTCATGGCGAGCGCTCGGCAAAACTGTGACAGAGGAGCCTCAGCCCCGGGCTTTGTGTTCTCCTGTTCGGTGCCCCCACCCAAGGTCTTGTGCGTCCCTCTACTGCCGCCATCATTCATCATCACCCTCCTCATGACCACTGTGGTTGTGCGCTCACCTTGTGCCCTTCACTGTGAGACCTTGACTACAGACGCTCCTTTAATCCTTACCCCAACATCTGCTTTCAAGGAACAATCTAGAGTCCAGTCACATTCAAGTTTGAAGCTCAGTCAGAGCTTGATGTACCACCAAGGGTGAAGAACAGAGGCCAAGGCAATGAAATGGTTGTGATGGGATGTGAGGCCTGGTGACCAAAAGGGGAGTCACTGAGGGGAGGTGGTGACCTTCCTGGTTCTGCAAAGCTCTAGGGAATGATCGTGGGGTAGCGTGGGCTACCCTGAAGGACACCTTCTCCTGTGTGGGTGGGGACCATGGCAAGTTCTGATTGGCTGAGCACTCCCTGATGGCCCCAACTGATTGGATGACTGAGAAGTCCCTCCTCAGCAGGGGCGTGCCCCAGGCACTCCCCTCAGAAGTCATCCTTCCTCCTCGCTGAGCCCTGCACTGGGATGGCACCTGCTGGGGCCAAGGAAGAGCAGGGGCTGGAAGCCTGTCGGTGCTCAGCAAATATGCCATCTCTGGATGTTGGGGCATCTTAGACCTCACCAAGAGGTGGGGCTGCTGAGTAGCTCCATCACCACAAGGAGGCCATGTCATAGCATGACCATTCCAAAATCCCTCAAAGCGATTGATCAGAGTCAGGGAAATGGACCCTCAGCCCCCAAGGGACCCCGGTTCACTTTGTGCTTGAACAGCTACCTCCCCTTCTCTGGGCCTCCGTTTCCTCAATTGTGAGATGAGGGGCAGGGCTAAAGGCTGGACTGAGGTCGCTGTAAGCCCATCCCCCAGTTGTTCTATGCCTCCCCCTGAGGTGAGGAGCAGACAGTGAATGTGAGGACCATAAAAGTTGGGAAGAAGGAGGTGTGTGGTCATAACTCAGTGGCAAGAAACCCAAACATCTGGAAACACTCAGAACTTATTTAAATGATTTACTCCCAAATGTCCCCAGGGGCCAGCTGACATCAGTGACAGACGTTGTGAGTGGGTAGATGCATCAGTGGTTTTTATTGCTGTTAACACAGTGACCGGATGGCACCTGGACGCTAACAGGGCGTGAGGGTGAGCAGAACGTCCTCCTTCACAGTGCTTTCGCTGCAGAAGCTGTGCCTACAGAGAGCAACGAAAGCTTTGTGAGTGTTGGGCAGCTTTACATCGAGTTTCAAGTTAAGAAATGGTAAGGGCTGATTTCCAATTCACAAGGAATGAGAGGACCAGTAGGATGGAGCTTCAACCAGTTCCTGGAGAACTGATTGGAGCTTGGAGCTTCTAGTGAGACAGGTGGTTGGTGTCTGCAACGAGGTCGCCTGTGGGCTGTTGCTCAGAGTGGCCCTGGTCTCTGGGACCTCAGTCTGACAGGACTGTTGGACCTTGAGGCAGTGAATGGACCTCTCACTGGCCTCCTTCCCCAAAGTACCCGTGGGCCCTCCTTGAACACAGCAGACTGGTTTACAGATGGGCTCGCTCTGGACTGAGCCCCACTGGACACAGGATTCAACCTTCTAAAAGCGACAGTAGATTGAGCTCCTCCTCACTCCTGGCAATGGCGCTGACTCACTTGTGGAGACTTCATCCTCACAACCCATGTGTGAGGGGGTGTCACTATGAGTGGCACATAATTGGAAAGGGAACCGAGGCACGGAGGGCTCTCAGTATGTGGAAGAACCAAGGTGCAAAGACACATTGCACATTGTCCACATTGTCCAGGGCAGAGTCCCACTTCACACCTCCCTTGACCTTGCCTTCCACACGTGAAGTAGCTCTTTTCCTATGGGCTCCCTGCTCCCTGCCCTCCAGGGGTGACACGGGGCTGGTTACTTGAGCCTCTGAGCCTCAGCGTCTTCATTTGTAGAAGGGAGCACCGTTCCCTCCCATGATTGCTGAGAATCCCGTGTTAATAATACAACATGTCATGACAGTAAATGTAAAAATGTATAAATTGATTAAAAAAAAAACCCAATGCAGGTAAAAGTGGCCATAATGCTCGTTATTCCAAGAACCGCAAGCTTGTTGGCCCTCATCACCTTTGATCTCTGAGGCTTTGCCGGGTTTTCTCCCTCAACTTCACCACAGTGCCTGTGTATTTTACTTGTCTTTCTTGCCGCCCTGACTCAATCTCTAATCCTACCCTGAGCCCTGCGGCTTGTGTCCGGGGCTCCCCCCGCCCCTCGCACACCAAGCCCATCGCCCCTGCCCACATCCTTCGCAGTGGAAATTCCTCTGCCCAGGAGATCCTTGTGACCCCGTCTCGCCTCCATCACTGCCTCCCCCGAGCCCCTGGCTCTCTGCATTCCTCTCCAGCCACACTCTTCGGGCCCCTCAGGTGAGTTCTTTCTTTTGTCATTTGACCTTTCATGTGAACCTTAGGTCCAATGGTGCTCGACCGCTAACACGCAAACTCTTCGAGAGCAGGCTTGGCCTTTGCATCTCCTGCCTTTTGCCCGGCGTACAGTAGGTACTTAATAAAGTCAGAGGGGAAGGTGGGAAGAAGATGCTGGGGGTGGGGAAGAAACTAAGAGAAGGAGAACTACATTTTTCTTTTGAAGCCACATCACTGGGGAGGAACTCTAGTCAGCAGGCTCCTTAATAGGACTTGCAATCCTAATGGGGCAACTAGAAGGATTTGAAGGGTATCTGAGAAGCACTTGGACTAAAATCTGGATTTTCCATAGCCCCCCAATAATGATGCTGATTTTTTTATAAATGATACTTACTGGCTGTTTTCCTAAGAGCAACATATTTGAGTAATTTGACAAATTCAGCTTTTTTTTTTTACTCCCCAAACTTGTTTGTGATATTTGATGTTGTTTTGATCGAACTATATTTTTAAAAATCTGATGTCCAATCTAGCTTCTCTTAAGATAGATTTCCTCTGCGGTTGTCAGGCAGGGGAAGAAGGGACTCAGGGACTCAGGGACTCAGGCCACTGGAAGGTTCCGGTGGCAGCTGATGGCCTCGGCCTCAGGGACGGCCTTGAGTACATTCTGTTCCATTTCTAGGAAGTGCAGAAGTCACGGCCTTTCTTCAGAAAACCTGGAAGCTATAATGCCCTGACTGATTGGTCTTGTATCTGTTTCTTCTTCAAATCTGCCTGTGAGCAAGTCATTACCTGGGAACGCTCTGCATTTTTCAGGTTCTCATGATAGCATCTTCTTCCAACACCATTTAAGCCACACAGTTCCAGCACCCAGGCTATAGTCCATTTCCTAACGGGGCCCTGGGAACTCACTTTAGAGGCTCGTTGTCCTCCGAGGGGGGTGGGCAGGGAGGCCCCGGGTGCACCTGCCCCTGCAGAGGGGTGTCCACCGGCTTCCTCAGTGCTCTGCTCTAGCAGAGAGATCCCTGTGCCACTGACCACCTGGCTGGACCAGTCCCTCTGTCCTCCCTGACTCACAGGGATAGGGAGGACCCCACAAGGGTCATCCAGCCTGAGATGTGACTGCGAAGTCTGCCAACCCACCCTCCCTGCCTGGGGGAGTCACATTCTCTGAGGCCCAAGCTGAGCAACCTCACCTAACCGCCCACACCTCAAGACCATCAGTGACCACGTTCCCAGGATCTGCTTCCACAAAGTGACCCCGGGAGGGTTCTGTTGACCACAGTTGTGGCCCCAGTCTTGGGGACAATCGCTCTGCTCCCCTCAGGTCACCACGCCCACATCCCTCCAGCAGCCACAGCAGAGGACACTGAAAGTCAGGATAAAGATTCCGTGAGGATCACTGCCTCAGCTCTCCCTTGTCCTAGCTCAGATTTTATATCTTTTGATAAAACTGGTTTTTTTATTATGCTGAAATTTCATGATCTTCCCCTCTCTAAAAGGTAGCTGCTCTCTAGCTCATACTTACAAGCTTGTACCCTCAGAAATTATTTCTTTCTTCTCTTTCTCATTTTTCCTCTTTATCTTTCCTTGAAAGCAGGTGATACCATCCGTAACCTTCTCAGATAGGGCTGGGAACAGCCAATAGCAATGCTTTAGGCATTCTGTCAATTGTTTGCCCGCAAAGAAATGACCCCAGATGGGTAGATGGACTTGGCTTTTCGGGCTGAACCGTGACTAACTTTCTGGGGCAAGTTTCCATTACAAGCACCAATATCTACCAATATCTTTAGGCACAAGCCAGCAAAGATATACGTACACTGTATTCTCATCTCCTTTTTGCACGGTGATCTTGGCTGCGCCCACTTTGGGGAAGGTTGGGTTTACCACGTGGTTATTCCAGAGAAACTTGACTTTCTCAATTGTTCCAACATCGAGCTTTGCATCAAATTCATTGGAATGGGTAGAGCCTGGTTCGAGAATCCCCCTTGAAACAAAGAGAAACATTCGCATGCATAGAAACAAGCTCTCATGACAGATTAAGACCAATTACTTTTTTCTGCTCGAGATTAATGAGATCAGTTTTTAAAAATTAATTCTCAAATAAAGGATGGAGAAATGGAAAAGCCAATTATTTGCCCGCAGCTACACACTATTATTTGAATATTGTTTTCTCAAACTCAAGTTAATTTCTACTCAAAATGTCCTTGTAGAAAACTACATAGTTTCTTCCTATCATTATTTTTTCTGGAAGAATTATTTGTGTAGTAATAAGTTATCCACTTAGTTTAACCCAACAAGCATGGGTTACTATGCTAGTCAGGAAACATGACATCTGGGATAATATTAGATATAGTCTTTTTTTAAAAATCTATTTTTCAAAGTGGATCTACCAAAAGAGAAAAAAGCTAAATGCCTGGATTTATAATTGAGAAGAAAATTGTCAGCAGAAGCCTGAACTTGACTTTACCACATAAAGCAAATATTTTAAAATCAATTGATAAAGAGATGTTAAGCATTTCAGTACATGGAGTTGAAGGCCATGGATATCAGCCAGTGAGGTGTGACACTAAAAAAGGAAACTCACTTGAAGACATCGAATTGATGAGTATTTCCCTTACTTCCAAACAAAGCAACTTTGACCTGACCAGTGGCTGTTTTTCCAGACAGTGTTAGAGAAACCCCGTATCTCCAGCCTGCACAGGGGGTAGAAAAGAGTTCAGTTCGTTCATGCTCAAAACAGTTGACCCAAATTTCAGAATCCTGTCCCCACCCCTTACAGTATGGCATCAGAGTATAAGAAATCCTACCTGTTAATCTACACCTCAACCCAGGGTATAAGGAGAAGTATGTCTAGCTGTATCCCCTCTTGACACTCACTGCCCAGGAAAGGAGCCACTACCCATAAGTGGCTGCTTAAATTTAAATGCAAGTGAAATCAGATCAAAAATTAATTCCTCAGTCTTACTAGCCACATTTCAAGGACTAAGTTGCCACACGTGGCTGCTGGCTACTGTATTGGACAGCAGAGAACATTTCCATCATGGTAGAAAGTTCTGTTGGGCAGCTCTGCCCTAGAGGGACCACGCTATGAGATGAGATGAAAAGCGAAGGGGCAAGGGGTCCTTCCCACGCTGGGAAAGGTGGCTCAAGAGTGCGGTCCTGGGGGCACAGGAGCAGGGGCTGTGTCCTGTCTGTGCAGCCCCAGGGGCCAGGCGGTGCCCAGCAGAGAGCAGGGCTCAGTCATTACCCAGCTCTATGCCTGTAGTACTGTCTCTGTGCCCACAAGCACCCAAGCACACAACTTAGACGCATAACTGCCCTGCATACACACGCACAGACACACACACACATACACACACGTGCACACAAGCATACACACACACATGCACACACATATGTACATAAACACACACACATCGTTTGCCTCACTCCCACTCAGCTTTCACATCCTCAGAGAGATTGTCCCTGTCCCTTTCAGGGTGGGGTCCTCAGTCCCAGGGTGCCACAGCCGTGGCCCACCACGCCCAGGCCGAGTGTGGCTCCTTGCTCAGTTCCTGCCTTCTCTGCCGGGGTGTACATTTCACACATAGACTGTCTCACTCATCCCTGCACCCTTAGTGTCTAGTGTGGTCTGGGGTTCATAAATCAGTGTTGGCTGAGGAATGAATAGGTGGTTTTTGAATGTTTAATTTATTGTTTTAAAATATGGGCCAGCATTTCATGCATCCTTACAACAGTAGAAGGATTGATGAACCAAGTGTCCTTTTTAAAAATACGTGGAGGGATGGAAATAGTCTACATTTTGATTGCAGGGATGGTTACATGGCTCTTCATCTATCAAAACTCATAGAACTCTACACTACCGAGGGGGGTGAATTTTGCTGTGTATAAATTATACCTCAATAAACCTGACTTCAAAACCTAGATAAGACATATTATATTTATGTCTTTAGATAAACACAGTGTCTTCTTTACAGTGCAACTTCTTAGGGAATTGTCACAGAGCAGGTTGGCACAAAGTGGCCCAACCATGTCCTGTCTCTACATTATGTCCTGACAGTTCAGCAGATTTTTGAGAAAAATCACTCCTTCCTGATTTCCACCCACCCGCCACCAGAGAGGGACCCTGTCAGGGGCATTGGGGACAGAAGGACAGAGAGGGGGAAATGGGGAGGTAGGAACAGGGCTTCTCAAGGGGCCCAACGAAGAGCTGGTCCCAGATGAATGTTTGATGAATGAATAAAAGAAGAGATGAGGATGACACAGTCTTAAAAATGAAAAGAACAATGGACTGCGGAATGGTAAAAATTCAGGGGCAAACATTGTCCCAGAGATGTGCAAGTTGCTATTATCCCCTCATGTATGCTTCTGTGCATTTTGTATTATTGTCACAAAATGGAAGACATGCAGACTCTTTCCAAATCCTTAGTTGAGTCTTACATGGGGTCGTTTGGGCAGATGTGTCCTTTCACTATCAGAATGTGCTCCCTTCGAGCTAAGCCCTTCTTATCTAACAGAAGGTCAACTTCCTTGACGTGGGCGAGCCTGGTCCAAGCACAACTTACGAGCAAACTGGCTGGAATCCCCTGTGTTCAGGAAGAATTTCTGCTGCTTGCCACTTGTCTTGCCGGCAAATTTATCAGCATAGTGGCCCATCTGGGGGCACCCTTGATTTGGGCAGGGGAAGCACTTGTTCTAAGGACAAGAGAGACATCAACCTGTAAGGTGTATATCGGTCTTTTTCTGACCCACACACCTCGGGGAGAAATTATCCTACAGCCTGAGTTCCCCCACCTGTAACGGGAGGGAGATCGGGATAGATGATGTCCAACCGACTTTCACCCAGGACAGGATCTCCCAAGACTGAAGTATATTCCGTTAGGATATACCGATGCCTGGGTCTCAGGCTAGATCAATCACACCGCCCATCACGGGATGCGCTGGTGAATGATTAACAGCCGATTCTGGGACAAAAAGCCTCCAGCGTAGCATTTGCCAATTTCCGTGGTGTAATATGCTGCTGTTTATTTCAGAGGCCCAAGCCCCCAGCTGGACATCTCGAACACCAAACATCCACCTTTCCTTATCTCTGGCGTATGAATTCTCCTCTCATATGTTCTTCTGTCCTTGCTCTGTCCTTGCACTGCCCTTGGCAGAAATGCATACTCTTTCTCTTTCTCCTCAATTCTATGAGTTTTCAAGCCAGATTCAAACACTGCCTTTTGCAGGAAAGCTTTCTAGATCATTGAAAGGATGGGTCTTCTGATATCCCAGCATGTTCCTCACCCACATGACTTATCTAGAATTTTAGCCACCTCCTGCCTAATTTTTTCCCCCCTCTGCTTCCCAGGATCATAAACTCTGAGGGGGGCAATCCAAAACAAGGAAGGGATGGTCAGACACTGCAAATTCCCAACACAGCAGGACAACCGTCCCACAATGCGCCTCGAGGAGGAGTGATCCTTACAGACTGAAAGGCCCGGTAGGAAGCACAGGGGTACGAAGCAAACCCAGCAGGGTTGAGGATGCTCTCAGAGTAATACTTGTAACTTCTCAGGTGATTGCAAGCCACAAAGTCCCGAGTACCTGAGGAAAGAAAGGAGGAAGTCTGCAAAGGTGGCTGGGGGACCAACTATTTCTCTTGCTCCAAGTGGAGAGGTTCCAAAGTGGGACACATTTTCAGAAATTTAAGGTAAGGTAAATTTAAGGGAAGTCCGAAAGAAATGACAGTCAACATAAAGAGGCAGCTGTCTGTGTGCCAGGCAATGTTCTGAGTGCTCCACACGCATTGTTCCTATCATCTTCGCCTTTCTGGGGCGTGGGTAACATACCACTCCTAAGTACAGAATGATATGCAGCTTACAGCCTCGGGTGTACAGATTATAGCGAGGAAGGGGCAGAACTGGGGATTAACCCCAAGCCCATCTGGTGCTTGAGCCCCTGCCTCTAACCATTGTGCTACCCTGTGTCTCAGGCACCAGGCTGGAGGCCCTTGAAGACACAGCCAGATGTGACATGACCTCTCAGACATGACAAAACCAGGGCAAGGACATTTAGGACATTGCTGTGCTGTGTTTAGGTGAATAAAAAGGAGAGCTGAGTAGCTTTAGGTGGCTCTTTTCTCTTTTTCATAGCATATTGCCTTTCCGGATAACCTTCCTTGTCCCCTACAGCTCCCGTCAAGGGACAGAGGTCACAGCATACCTGCTAGACGTGACCTGAACTTGCTTGACCATTACGGATGGAGGGCTTAGGCAACCCTATCCACGTAAACCCCCAGAAGCCTATAAGAGACGATCACAGAACTTTGCATTCTTAATATTGGCTTTGATGATGTCTATACGCACTGAGCCATTTTGATCAAATTCAATAAAAATCTGTACTCCTTAGATATGGTCAGACCACTAAAGGTTTAAACCTGTGTGGTACCAAGTGATGAGTTGGCCTGAAAAGTTCCCTTATCCATTGTCCTTTTGACCTGATTAGACATAGAACCTGTGTCTGGGGGAGGACTCGCGGTGCACTCCCACCCGTGCTAAAGGATAACCACCTCGAAGAGCAATCTGTGCATAGCCGTCCCTACCCGTGATCGTTTCTCATCTGGACCCAACATAAAGGAGCAGTGACTCTCATTGGGCAGATGACTGTGCCGTGGAAATGACTGGGGAACATTCTCCTTTTGGCTGCAGAATTGAAGCCAATTACATGCACTTGAGCAATATCACTGACTTCCAAGGGAAAGTTGGCAGAAAAATTCTCTTAAAACCAGGATGTTTGCTTTCATGGTATTTCTTTTCTTCACTAGGTAGCTAACCAATTGATTGCTGGAGTTAGGGCTTTAAGCAACGGTTTTGTCATTCTTTGTCGCTTGAATAGTCTAGGACACCCACAACGGTGTTTTAAGGAAGTATAAAATTGGTAGAGCAGAGATATAATAAATAACATGCAGCTGCATTTTTTTCAGAAGTAAAGTCTAGAAGGGGGAATTATATATTTTTAAAAAGCAATGTGTTTTCATTTTCAGGATTTGCTGTGAGTGATTCTGTTCCCCCCTCCTCCCAGGAAGTGATGCCTCTCCCTGCTCTGGCTTTACCTTCCCAAATGCCGTCTAGGTCCACGATCTGGGACAGGGCGTTCTTCTTGCATCCTGGCATGTCTTCTCCTCCATTGGGGAAGAAGTCAAGGTGACCCATCAGTTGGCTTGTTCCAAAACCTGAAATGTTTGGAACAGCATTGAGCTTTTCACCATAGAGGGCTCCCTTGGTTAAAACACAATGGCACAAAAACAAAAACAGAAACAAAAACAGAAACAAAAACAAAAACAAAACAAAACAAAAAACACAATGGCACATGCTTGCTGCTAAAGCATCACTGGACTCACCCAGGAAGGGGATCAGGGGAGCTGCATCTGTGTGAATCACATCAACAAAGTCAGCGTCGGTGGGATCGAGTCGAACCTCTTCAGGAGTACCCTGGAAACTTGCTTCTACAGGATCTAACCCTAAAAGACATAATCAGTGCTGCAGACCAACAGACCTGGCTGTAGTTACCAGCAGGACCACGGTGTACAGTTGCTCAGGCTACGCATTCCTCAACCCAAGGGATGCCATACTCTGCAGTGCCATGACCCTGTGCATTGAACATAGGGACAGAGAGTTTCAATGTTCCCCCTCAGAAAAGGGCTCCAGTGCATGGATAAAGAAGGGCAGGTAAGCCAAGAGATTTAAATTTGCCTGACCAAGGATTTTCTCCCCACGTTATTTTCTCCCATTTACTTGCAGATCTTTCATCTTTAACATTTTTTTCCTCTTCTCAACTTTGAAGAAAAAAGGGACAAAGTAGTACAGTACCATAATTAAGACCACAGATTCTGAAACTAGGCAGCCTGGCTCTAAATCCTTACTCACCTATTTCTTGGGCAAGTGGCATGACCTTGAACAAATCATGCAACCTTTTTGGGGGGCCTCAGTTTCCCCATTTATAAAATCCAGGTAATAATGTAGTTATACTAAGATTAAATGAGATAATATACATATAGCTTTTAGCACAGTGCCTGGCATATTGTCATGGGGATATGAGTAAAATATTGATTATTCTTAATTCCTCCTTCGTGGCAGCGCTCATGAATTTGTCAATAGCTCTTTGGAGGTCTGGCCAGAGCAGCTGAAAAGGCATGAACGTAATTGTCTGTTGAAAATAAAAGGGGGAGCTCCTATAAAATGGAGCCTTGCTTGAGCCACATGACAGCAGAACTGGGTTTGAATCTCGTTCTGCTCCTGATTCACGGCATGATTTGGGGCTGGTTATCCAACTTCCTGAGCCTCTTTCCTTAGTTCTGAGGATTACGTGAGAAAATATAAAGCACTTGGCATAGCATTTGGGATAAGTAGGCACTCTGTCTATGCTTGCTATGATGATGCTAATAGTATTATATTATTATGATGGTGTTATATAGATATATTTTGTTGCTGTTGTTACAAATTAAAGGCTTTGCTTGGGTTAAAGGAATGATCTGCAGGACTGGTGGCTGGGTTTCCTCTACCAGCAGAGGCAATGGAAGTGTGTGACTTTCAAGTGTCACTCTGCTCTTGATTTCAAAGAGTAGGGGGAAGGGACTACTGTGAGCTCTTAATTGTGTTTGCTCGTGTTCACACTAGTCTTCCTCTCTGCTGTCCTGGGTGCCCAGTCCTGCGGAATGACCCACATATTCAGGAAACACGGATCTAGAGATAAAGGTTCTCTAGAAACACGGATCTAGAGATAAAGGTTCCACAGAAGTGGAAGAAGCTAAAGGAAAGCAAAGGGGAACAAAAGCACCCCATGCCCTTCCACAAAGACGGGCCTCTTGAGGGATTCCTGAAATGTCCTGTGCGGGCTCTAAGTGGCTCTTCCACAGCCGAGGGGACAGACTACTTCGGGCCAGCTTCTAGCTGGACTGTAGGCTTGCACCACGTTCTGGGGTTACTGGGGACAAAACCTGGGGTCCTCCCCTTGGGCCTTACCTGTAATCCTGCTCAGGCCTGGAGTCCTGCTCCCTGCCTCTCCAGCCACATGAGCTCCCAGACTGTGGCCGATGAGGTGGACTTGGGAAGGGGAGTAGCTGTAGTTTGCCTGGAGAGGGAAGATTGTATTTTCAGAACATTTTTGTGCTGTGGTTTTTGTAGCAGGCAAACCTGATGTGACTCCTCTGCTGAAAACCTTCTATGGCTCCCACCGCCCTCAGGATCAAGCCCAAACTCATTACAAGGGCCTCAGAACTTTCTGACTCAACATTCATTTTTCTAGATTCTAGTGATACCCTATGTGGAACTTACAGGCCTCAGATACATCGTATTCCCTTATCTCTGGGTCTGGTGTGGACTCTTCTTCTTGCTGTCCCCTTCCCAGCCACATGCCCAGCTCACATCAACACCGCCTGGACATCAGCTCTCAACTTCAATGTCTCCCCCCGGGGAGACACCCTTAATCACTCCCCCAGCCTGGATTAGCTGCTCCCCCCATGCACTCCCATTAAGCCCTGTAGTCCCCCCATTAGAACACTGATCACACTCTGTTGTCATTGCAAGTCTTCACCGTGAGCTCCTCCAGGGCTGAGATGCATCCCCTTGGCCTCTGAGCTGTGCTTCTGACACTGGGAAGCGTTCACCCATTTGTACCAATTCGTTGACCTTCATTATTTCCAGAACAAGCCACAAGGTTTTAAGTTTTGTAGGGGTGCAGAAGTAGTTAGAACCAACTGGGTCTTCGGTAGACCCCTTAACTCTTAAGACAGAAATGGCTGGGACCTTTATCGGGCATAGACTAGAGTCATGAAGAGTGAGTGACTTCACTGAAAGGATTAACAACCTAAAGAATTAGCCAAAATGGAAGAGCAGGGTAGATAAAAACAGATGAATCAATTGTAAGGAATGAAATTCTCTGACATCAACAGGACCATCAACAGGGCAAATGCTTCCCCTTTGGTTCCATGGGGCTCTCCCTGGCAATGCTGTGTTTGCCCCACAGAGAGTCCCTCCGGTGTCGTCGGGGAGGGGGGCCCTGGCGCCAGACAGCTCTGGTATTCACCCGTGCTGTGCTTGGGGGGCAAACCCCTTGACCTTCTTGGGCCTTAGTTTTTATATCTGTCAATGGAACATGATAATAAAAGCCCTCCCCCAAGTATTAGCTATTACTGACTTTTCTTCCGCTGCCGTGCCATTATTAAGGCAAATTCCAGTTTTAGAAGTAAGATTCTGAGACAAACACCGATTCTACGTCTTTTTAAAATCTCTAACTCCCAGCTGCATCTGTAGGCCGCAGAGACCAGTGGGCGCTGCCTCCCCCGGCGGCAGCCCAGCCGGCGGACTCACCGAGAGCGTGCTGAGCACCTGGGCCACCTGCGCGCCCACCACACGCACGTTGCTGGCGGCCTGCGTGTACGTGGTTTGGGAACCCTTCTTCCAGTCCACGCAGATGCAGTTCACCTCCTCGACCTTGAACATGTTCTGGTGTTGGAGAGACGCCAGGATGTTATCATAGGGGCCCGCGAAACCACATCCAACCCAGGGCTCTGAAATGGTTGCTAAGAGTTCTTGCTGGACGTTGTGTCTTTTCCTCGCTGGGGCACCGAGACGCACTAGGCTTTGTTGGGAATCCTGCGGTCGGTTGGGAATGAGCCCTCCGAGAGCTTGCTACAGGAAAGGCAAGTCCCTTCCCTCTCTAGCTTGTGGATTAATTCAAACCTGGCCACACCCTCGTTTTCTTGGACCAAATTCAGTAAAGTTGATGTGGTGCTGGGGAAACAAGGGCATCCTTAGAAGAGACCTCGTTTGGAGAGGAAAGGTCTCAAATCCGGTCTCCGGTGACCAGGGTCTGAATGACCTTGTGGATTTGACCTCTAGCCATCCTCTTAGCCTCGTGGCAATACTGCCAAGGACTGACCTGGCCTTCACCCCAGGCTGCTGGGCATTTACTAAGTTTTTACGGTCAAGAGAGCACAGTATTTCATGGGGAAAGACACAGAGCAGATATTTGAAATACAAAACTGCACTGACTTAAAAGAAATTGAAGAATTCTGAACGGAAAACTTCCTCCAGGATGTCAAAGAAACTGATCCAACCGTAGGCCATCCTGCCAGGCAGTACATGCGACCGGCTTGAGTTTAAAATCGTACTATGAGTTCAAAATCCACTTAGAATTGTTCTCATATGTGATACTAATAAGTGTGATCACACACACACAGAGAGACCAAGAGCTGTTTCTCAGGACCTTTATTTTTAAAGCAACCCTGAGGAATCTCTTACAAACCAGAGGAATTTGAGGGTGGAAACTATATCTTGCAGTTTACCCACTAAGATCCTTATTAATGAGGGGCCCTGGGGGGCGGTGACTCAGTCAGTTCAGCAACCAACTCTTGGTTTCGGCTCAGGTCATGATCTCGGGGTCGTGAGATCGAGCCCCACGTGGGGCTCCATGCTCAGTGCAGAGCCGGCTTGGGATACTCTCCCTCTGCCCCTTCCCCCTCCCCGCTCCCCGCAAATAAATAAATAAAATCTTTAAGAAAAAAGATACTTATTAATGCTGGGAAAGAAGAGGTGGCAAGAGCTAAATGCCTGATAAGTCAAGGCCAACTGCAGACTGACTTTTATTTTCTAGGTTTGTAACTTGCCCTGTTGGCTTTATGGGTGAGAGTTACTCATGTGTGTGGAAGGCAGGCTGCTAAGGTACATTCTTAGGTGTCAGAAAAATAGATTGCATCAATGTACACATAAAAGGAAAGGATGACAGTATGTTATGTATTTGTGTGTGTGCCCATGCACATATGTGTGTGTGTGTGTGTGTGTGTGTGTTCTTTCATTGTCTGTCCTAACCAATAGATGCTGTCTTACACACAGTTTTGGCACTTTCTATTCTCCCATTTGGTCTCCTGGTCCATTGTAAGCTCTCCATTTCTAAAATAAATGGCTGTAGCAACACATCATCTCAGGGATGTGGGAGAGGCTTGAACAAAAAGAACATAACCCCTCACTTGCAGGCAAATGAAATGCCCTCACTGAAACCAGAAGCAGATCGCTGGCCTTGATTTAGCCAGAAGTATCACTGTGGACATGTGTGTCTGCACAGCAAATGAGCACTGCTTCAGGCCACAGATGTGGTCCACAGAAATGTGGAAGTCAATTCTTATTTTTTGCAAAGAAAGGCATTTTAATCGCATCAAGGTAACCTCTTATGTAGGGATTCAATGTTTTCAAGGTCATCTGCTGCGCTTGCTGAAAGGGGCAGGGGGCATTAGGGGACGGGGGTGGGGGGTGCAGACCGCGGGGCTGGGAGCCCACCCCTACCTGGCACATGTCCAGCAGCCAGCTCTCTTCTCCCTTGTCTATGAAGCCATGGATGATGAACCGGGTCTTCTTGTCTGTTTGAAAATTTGATGCCTCAATGGTCGATGGATCAGAGGGAAGAAGAGTCTGTGACAAAAGCAGAATTTTGCATTTTTTTGCAGCCCAGCCACTCAGGCCAGCCTCTCCTTTCTCATCTCTGCCTGTCCCAATGCCATGATCTTTCCAAGCATAGCACAAAAGCCACCTCCTCCAGGAAGCTCGCCCTGACTCTCCTTTTCCTGCCTGCCCTGCCCCCATCCCACCCCTGCCCCATCAGGAATTACTACCTCCACTGGGGCTGGAATATAGCTCACAGTCTTACCTTCCATAGGGTTCTTGGTAGATGGCAAGCTCTTGGTCCCAGACCAGAATCCCATAACCAGCTAGAGGTTCTGGCAAATGTGGACCGTTCATTCATTTGAGCCAACATTTTACAGAAGACCTACTCTGTCCAGGTCAGGTTAGGCCCGGGGAGCAGCTGGAGGGATAAGGTGGGACAGAGCATGGTGGGGGAGGAGGATACAGAGACGAGGAACTTCTAGTCTGCGGGGTGGGCACAACCCCTCCCCCCGTCACAGTGACGCTAATATGACAGAGGTCTCACTTGAAAGTTGTTTGGGTTCTTGTTGGTGTAGAGCAGGAAGCGGGTGCCGATTTTCTCGGGGCTCCAGGGGAGAACTTTCAGGGGCCTGATTGCAGTCCCGGCCCAGGGCTCCAAGTCAGAAAAGCACCCAATTTGTTCATAGCAAACTTCCTTTGCTGTAGAGAAAGGATGAATCTGCTCACGGCTCAGCACCCCAGGCTCTGGGAGGTCACAGCTGTTCTGGGTCCTTGCTCCCCTGCCTGGGGACAGTCTGAAGACAATGGAGACACCCTGCCTCTCCTCTTACCCCCAGTGCCACCTTCTGATCTGGCCCGCTGCTCAGAACCGTCAGAACAGAAGCGGTGTCCCATCCCCAGCCCTTCAGATCTATTTATTTGACTAATGGGATAATGCACACCCTCAAATCAGTATGTTAATTAACCCAGGCTGGTGTTGAATGCTTTATCTAGAAAATTCTAGCCTAGAGCACCTGGACATGAAGACAGGCCAGTGCGGTGATGCTCTGAAGTGGGTCCCTGTCAATGTGTCTACACTCCCAGGCAGAGTGTCAGCACCCCACCCCCACCCCACCACCCCGCCACCCTCTGGAAACTCAAGGTCCTTTGGGGCCACTGAAAGCCCTGCCCCTGGCTTTCTCTGGCCAGGCCTGTGATGCCGCATTTAAGCCCTGCCAAGGGCCAGGTGCGATGTTTCCTACCTTTGACTGCTCCCAGCAGAAAAAGCACTGTTGTCCAGAGGCTCACCATCTACAATAAATTCGAACATTCTCAGCCTCACCAAACGTTACCAGAGCCATGAGCACAGACTCTCAGGAAGTCAAGGCTATCTGCTTTGACCCCTACTGGGAGGACACAAAGGGGACTTACCCTGTGGGACGTTCCAGACCTTCCCTCCCTCTCCACCAAGGACCCAGGCCTTCTTTTATACCAGAGCCTTATCACCTGGACCCCACTTCAAGCAAACAGCAGCTGATAAACAACAGGCTGTGGGCACTTCATATTGTAATCTGCCCAAACACACAAAACAAGGCTAATTATAGTTGTCAAATCTTCCCACAAGTCTGGGAAGATGAAAGAATGCTTCATTCAAAGTGGGTGAAAGGTCCCTAGCTTGGTACCTATATACCCGTGCGTGTAATTAGGAGCCAAACGGGCCCCGCTTTCTCGTTTTCTATTTTATCACCAAGTAGTTTACGCACCCCAGTAAGGACACAGCAGTGAGCTCTAATGATGGAGGCTAGCATTGCTCACCAAGACTAGCTGGAAATGCCCCCCCAAATAGCTGAAAGTTCTGATCAAGAAAATCTCTCTCAGCCTGGCTGTCTGTCTGTCTCTGTCTCTCTCTGATGTTCTCGCTCTCTCTCTCTCTGGCAGTCTAATACCTGAGCACATGTGTTTTAGAGACAGATTCAGTAGCTCCCACAATAGCCTCTAATATAATCCTCCATCAACTTCCTGTCTTAGTGATCAATTGCTAGATAATGAATCAATGCAAAATATAATGGTTTAAAACATCAATAGTTATTCTATTATCCTGTAATTTTGAAGAGCTAGGCTCAGGAGACTCTGAAATCCCACATTATCAGGCCATATCATGTCTGGAATTTCTCCAGACTTTGTGAACCTTGCGCACCTGTCCTACGAGACCAGGCCCCCGGCAAGGCCATCATGAACGACCCACTGACCCGTGCATCTGTGAGGAGCCTGGCCAGTTCACACCACAGGCAGATAAGCCTTCACATAGCAAACACCACCCTAGCACACCGCCCCCCCCCAAGTTAAATATGCCTGAACATCAAAGTTCATGCTTTCCCTAAAATAACCAAAATTCTGGAAGTTTCCAGAAAAGGCTTCTCCTGGGGTCATAAAGAATAGCAGCCAATGGTCACTGAAGCTTCTTGGGTACAGTCAGAGCACTGGGCACATATTACCTAATTCGTGTCTTCAGCAGCCCCATGAAGTGAGTGCCATTATTTGTCCCCCTTTTTTGGGTGTGGAAACTGAGGCACAGAGAGATAAGTAAATTGCTTCATTCTGACAAAGTCACCCAGGAAATGAATGACGGGATGGGATTTGAATTCAGACCAAACAGAGTGAAATAAGGACTTGTTGATTATTCAGTTAATCTGAACAAGTTGTCTATCAGAGTTGTTGAGGGTCAACCACAGAGAACAGGGGTGATACTTACAGAGAACGGTTGAAATAGAAAATAAATTTTCCCCTGCAGTGGCAGACTTGAGTCATATGGTTGACCTAAGTGATGAGATATTAAGCTTTGGAAGTCTGCTCATGTGGTCTAGGAAGGTGCTGGAGCAATTTATAGACTGGTGAAGTTAAAGGCATTTATGCTTTTATTTGACCTCGCAGTGAAGAGAGTCATGATAATCTAATGGTGGATGAGTAGGTAAATTGGTTGGTAGGCGATGTCAGATGACCCTGTCTGCCTCTTGGACCTCCTCTCCTTACCCTCCACATTGGCCTCATTGGCTGCCATCAAACATGCCAAATCCTTTCCTGACTCAGGGTCTTTGCATTTGGTGTCCCCATGTCCTAAAACTCTCCTCCCTAGACTTTCACTGGGTTGGCTCCTTCTTGTCATTCAGTAGTTAGTTTAAATGTTACCTCTTTAGTGAGGCCACTGCTGAGCACCCCTGAAGCCCTTTCACCAGCAGCCTCCTACCGGACCCCAGAACCCAGTTCCCTAACACCTTAGGTGTTTCCTTCAGATCCCTTGTCATGGGTTATAATTATCTACCTTATTCATCTATTTTCTTGCAATCACATTTTCCCACCTTGCAATGCAATTCCATAAGGACAGAGGACAGAGACCCCGGAGCTATACCTCCATCCTCTAGAACCATGCCTGGCACTGGAGTGGTTATGAATTAATGAAAGGATGAATGTACACAGGAATGGAATTCTTTGGAAATTTATCCTTATTCTGAGAGGGCATTTCAGGGCTGGGAAAGGGGGATAGGACACTGTTTAAAGGAGCAGAAAGAAAGAGAAGTTGGTCTTCTGATGAGCAGCAGAATGGAACTATCTGATTAGGTTTAGGGAGAACAGTCATCACATGATCTGCATGATTTACCTGGGGGTCAGACCCCCAAACCTGTGCCCCCTCTGCTCAGCTCAATGCCAGTTCATCTATGGGCTCCATGCTTACCCCAAGGGAAAGGCCCTGCTTCAGTGGTGCGAGGGCTGAAACTGCCTCAATGTGATCCGAGTTGATGGAGAATTCCTCCAGGCAGGACAGGAGGGTTTATCTGCAGCAGCCTCGGGGGTCTGGCAGTGACAGTGAGTGTGAGCTCCTACCCTGGAAGGTAGGGACATGGGCATTCAGAGAGTAGTTTTCTTTCTTAAAGAAACCATATTTCTCATGTTTGTAAATGGGTAATACATGCTCCTGTACATCTGGTATGGCACTAAGTTAAAATGGTTCCTTCACCGGCTCTTTGTGTGTCTTTCCAGAGATATGTATATACATACTATATTTTACTTAAAAATATAAATGGTTGGGGCACCTGGGTGGCTCAGTTGGTTAAGCATCCACCTCTCAGTTTCAGCCCAGTCATGACCTCAGGGTCTTGAGATCACGCCCCGCATTGGGCTCCTTGCTCAGCATGGAGTCCGTTTAGGATTCTCTCTCTCTCTCTCCCTGTGTTCCAGCACCCACGACCCCCCACCGTCTCCACTCACGTGCCCGTGCTCGCTTGCTCTCTCTCAAGTAAATAAATAAGGCTTTAAAGATAAAAATACATCCTCAGGGGGCACATGCACCTGAATGTTTATAGCAGCAATGTCCACAATAGCCAAACTATGGAAAGAACCTAGATGTCCATCAACAGATGAATGGATAAAGAAGATGTGGTATATATCTACAATGGAATACTATGCAGCCATCAAAAATGAAATCTTGCTGTTTGCAACAATGTGGATGGAACTAGAGGGTATTACGCTAACTGAAATAAGTCAATCAGAGAAAGACAATTATCAAATGATCTCTCTGTTATGAGGAACTTGAGGGGCAGGGCAGGAGGTCACAGGGGGTAGGGAGGGAAAAATAACGAAACAAGATGGGATCAGGAAGGAGACGAACCATAAGAGACTCTTAATCTCACAAAACAAACTGAGGGTTACTGGGGGTGGGAGGGGAGAGATAGGGTGGATAAGTTGTGGACATTGGGGAGGGTTTGTGCTATGGTGAGTGCTGTGAAAGGTGTAACTCTGATGATTCATGGACCCGTACCCCTGGGGCAAATAATAAAAAAATTTTTAAAAAATAAGTAAAAATAAAAAAAATAAAAATAAAGATACAGTTTGTGCTATGGTGAGTGGTGTGAAAGGTGTAAGCCTGATGATTCACAGACCTGTACCCCTGGGGCAAATAATAAAAAATAATAGAAACAAAAATAAATATACATAAATAAAAATATAAATGATTAATATATATTACACACTATTTGCAACCTGATTCCGAAAAATTAACTGTGGTCCTGAAAATCACTCCTTATCAGTGCATAAGGATCTGCTCCAATATTTTTTCCAGCTGCACAGTATTCTGATATTTGGATATTTATCAACCCTCTTCTGATCAACATTTTATTTGTTTTCAATCTTTTACTATTAAAAACAATGCCTTAATGCATATTCTTACACATTTGCCATCTGTAAGGATGGAGTATCTGTGGGATAAATTCCTTCAAGTGGAATTGAAGGGTTAAAAGATAGATACATTTAATATGTTGATAGAGGTTGCTGCCCCAGGTTTCATGATCTGAAATCCCTGTGTATGTTGGCTACTGTCCCCACCCCACTCTTGAAACAGTAATGAAGTAGAGACCATGAGCTCTTTCAATAGTCAGCTTTTAGAATTATGCTAGTTATAGTTCTTTTGGTTGTAAGCAACAGAAATCAATTCTGGCTAGCTAATATATTTTAAAGGAGAGATGTATTGGAAGAATATTGTGGCATCTCATGGAATCCATGAAGTAGTTAAACAATGAGATGTAGGGAAGCCCCCCAAATGGGACCACCCTAGAGCTCTCACTAGATTGTCCTCAGATTCCCTGTCTTGAACTTGATACTGCTGCAGGCTGTGTGCATCTCAGCCCAGAATTTTTATTTACCAGACAATTGGCGTGGGTAGGTCAGAAGCTGTCCCCCAATTAATTAGCAACGGGATATGGATCCTGTTGGGTGTGCCTGCCCCAAAGGACCCATCCCTGTGCACACAGACGTGGAGGTGAAGTTGTGAGCTGGGCAACCGCTGCAAGAAGGGTGTCGTTCTGCCGTAATAATATAACAATCCTGAATCAGTTGACTCTTATTCTACTCAAAAGTACAGTTGGTGGCTCAGTGACAGCAGGTGGGAGATTGCTTTAAAAGTATTGCTTGTGTTTGTCACACCGTACAGTCATGATCTTTATGAGTTATCAAGAGTGAATGATGACTGTGGAGCCTGGATTTCCTGATCAGGAAACCTGATCAGGATCGTTGCATTGTTTTAAGGTAAGAAGAAGCAGCCCTGTGTTCATCGGCATCGATTGTTCAAGATGAAGCAAACTGTACTGGACCACTCTGCTTTCTGCAAAAGTCAAACGCAAGTGAACCAAAAAGGTGCCCTCACTTCTGACAACATCAATGAGGTCAAAGCAGTATGAGAAGTCTAGAGACAAGCTCAGCCTGACCCATTGCTAGGAAAACCCTCCTGACCCCTGTCTCACCCCCAGACTTCTGTGGACAGACAAACAAGTTGGGGATGGTGAGATGAATGGTGAAAATGGCCACAGTTCTTCACCCCCTTTTCCTCCCTGCCCCCATGCCCCTTGCAGGTGATCTTGCAGCTCTTCCCATCAACAACTGGAGTCTATTTCTCCATACTGTAACTGGGCCAGATGTGTGACTTGATTTGTCATTAAATGTGATGGCAACAACATCTTGGACCAGCTCAAACCCCCCAAGTATGTGAGACACCCAGCCAAGATTAGCAGCACTGATGACTCAACCCACTCTGACCGAAGACACGTGAGTGAATCCAGCCAAGAACAGAAGTCCTGAGAAAGCTCTTTTCTCAGTCTTTCCCACAGCCTGGACACTAACACACAATCAGTGGAACCACATAACTATTCCTTATACTGGAAGAATTTGTCCCTGTGTGTTGTTGTAATGGAAGTGAGTGTAAGACTTACCATCAGTCAACTCTTGACTTCTTCTTTTTCTTCTATCAGAGATGACCTATTCATGGGATGTGAACTCAGCTGTTGAGTGTAGCCCAGACTTCCCGAGTCCTTCCCAAAGCCATTGGTAGAGCCTGTCAGTTCCTGTGGACTGGCTAACAAGGGACAGTCTGAGGCCACACAGACCCTGGTGCCACCTGGGGACCATTAGGCTCTATAGTCTGGATCCCCTGTGTTTCCTACTTTATGAAACCTTTCTCTGTCCTACCCCTTCCCTCCACCTCTCCCCCAAAGTAAATGCCAACTCCTCAGTCTTCTCAAAATACCTTGTACTTCTGAGATTGCTTCATAACTGTTGCCCTGTCCAGTTCCCTGACCAGACTATAAACTCCTAGGAGGGTGAGGAATGTATTATTTATTTCACATCCTTAATGCCAAGAGCAATGTCCGGAACATGGTCATGGAGATTCCATGAATGTTTGTTAAATTAAATAATACACTTAATTTCAGTTCTAATGAGGAAGGGACCAAGCTGGCATCACTTCCAGAGAAACCTGCAAAGGAACAAGATGGGACCCTGTGGTGACCACAGAGGTGTGCCACTCAGATCCCTTTAAGAGAACCTGCTGTAGAAGAAGTGGTGACTGACAGCTCAGACGCCACCCATTGGACCCACCATGACACTCATGCAGAGGCCACACTTCCGCCAGCTGCCCTCAGCAAATGACTGAGCATGGCAAAGCAACGAGAGCCCATCCACTCCTGCCTGAAGTAGAATTCTTGCAAAGGGTCTCCTTCACTGGGGGACGCTCCATGAACTTTCACAGAACTTTGCTGAGGTCTGAATCTCAACCCAATCTTTCCTTCCCTTTCTCCTTTTGTGGGTGTTAGACCTGCATTGCGGTCTGATGGTTCTCCCTATTTACTCTCACTTTCTCCTCTTCTATTCTGCACGGACCTCTCCCTGAATAAATCTTTTGAGTGTCTGATCCCATCTTGGAGTCTGCTTCTCAGAAGTTGCATAATAACCTCTCTTTGCTTCGGTTGGTTCCCCTGAAAATGGGGATAATAGGAGAACCTACTTTATAGTGTGTTGTCAGAATTAAATGAGCAGTATGCATTAAGCATTTAGAATTGTGCCTGGTGCGTTGTAAGAGTAATGCATATGTTAGGAAAAACAAAAACAAAATAGAAGGGCAGTCAGTTGCCTTCTGAAGGACCCTGTCAGAGGAGCAGGCTAACCACAGAGTTGATGCACAGAGTTAACATCCAACCTTGAAAAAAAAGAAACAAAGTCCAGCAAGAAACAGGTAACAAATCACATGCGCAGGGGCTCCTGGGTGGCTCAGTGGGTTAAAACCTCTGCCTTCAGCTCAGGTCATGTTCTCAGGGTCCTGGGATCGAGCCTTGCATCGGGCTCCCTGCTCAGCGGGGAGCCTGCTTCCTCCTCTCTCTCTGTCAAATAAATAAAATAAAATATTTTAAAAAATCACATGCTCAAAGGGAATCATCTATACAAGGACTGGTTCGTCCTTTCAAATGGATCTAGAACTCCTGTCTGAAGGGAGGGAAAAAGTCTGAGTTGGGCCTCTAGAAGTAAGGAATATTTCCTAAAAATTTACTGAGTCAGAATTAGGTAAATGAGCTGAGTAAACAATCATTTAAAACAATCAGAGCAACTTGCAAACTGCTCCATTATGATGACAATGGATATCCTTCCTAACAAAAGGTTTTTCACAGATGAATTTTTAAAGATTTAATTCTTTAAAACCTTTTGTTCCACCTTGTTACTTGAGTCAATTTGCAGATAATCTTTTTATTCATTTCTTTCATTACTTGCTATTCATCATTATTAGTGTGTTATAGAAAAGTTCCAAGAGGAATTCATAGTAATTATAATTAAGAACATCTATTAAGCCCTCAACACGTATTAAGCATTGTGCTAATCTCTTTACAGAGAAATTCCGGGCTTCAAAAACTTTCACGTATACACTGAAGACACCAAAGTTGACATGTGCAACCCAGACCTCTACCCTCAGCTCAGCTCTGTACTCGTATATTTAACTTCTCTCTTGACATGGTAATTGGATGTCTGATGAACATTTCAAATTTGACAGGACTAAACCTGAGTTCCCTCCTCAAATCTGTTCCTCCCAATCCAGTCCCCATTTCAGTCAATGGTATCTCTATCCTTCCAGTTGCTCTGGCTGAAGCCCCAGGAGTCCTCCCTTCCATGCAAATATTCATTCCTCCTCCACACACAGGGTGCATGTGTGTTGCAGATGGTGGCTTCATACCTTGTCCAGCAGTGCATCCCGAATGGGGTAAGCCAATGGACACATTCCATTTCTCAGGCCACAGGCTGACTCACATCAGAGTGAGTCTCAGGGATTTTGTTTGGGAAAATGGGGAGGGAAATATACTTTTGGTCTCCTATTGAATGTGAAAGAGAAGGTCTGGATAGTCTTCCAAGATCAGACAAGATGGGGCATGTTTAGGGTTGTATGGCCATAGATCTGGATAGTCTTAATTGTGGTAAACAGCTCTTCTTCAACTGGGAGAGGAGCCAGCCTTGGTATAAAACCATTAGATACCATAGACAAGAGAGCATGGGAGCAGGAAAAAAATGGCTCTTGAAGAGGTCATGAAATTGTTGAATCAACAAAACCTGAAGCCCCCCCCCCCGCACCTCTGGGCTTTCCAACCATGTGAACCAGAACATTCCTTGTTGTTTAAGTCAGTTTGAATTAGAGCTTTCGGTTCATGTGGAAGCGTCCTGATTAACACAGATTAACGGTTCTCAGAACACATCTTCCTGTGTTGATCAACTCGCATATACTTTGGTGAAACACAGAATGAAAAGCATTTTCACATCCTTGTGGTTTTGCCCATGTTGTTCCCTCTTTCTGGAGATGCCCTTCCTGCCACGTCCTCTTGGCAGATCTCCACCCACCTTTTAAGACTTAGCACAGATGGCTCTGTCTTCTTTTAGGATATTAGTGATTGGACATGGCCTAATTTTAAGTACCGGACTTTAGTGAAGTCACTCATTCTTTCCATTAGTGAGATGGTCATTGAGAAAATACTTATTCAGTCTCCTACTACGTGCCAGGTATTTGCCAGCCACATACAACACGTAAACACCTTAAGGAGAGATATGCAGACAAGTAAATAAGCCATTCTGATCTAGAGAAAGAAGTTTTGAGATGAAGGAAGTTCTGGGTGCAGCAGTAATGCGGTGGGCCGGGGAGCTCTCATCCAGTCTTAGGGGGTGTGGAAATGGAGGCGAAGAAAGACTTCCTGGAAGAAATGCTGGCTACACACAGATTTAAGAACCAGGAGGAGTTCAACAGGCAGAAGACAAGAGAAAGAACATCCCCAGGGAGTGGAAGAGTTCGTGCAAAGTTCTAGCCACATCTGAGATCAGGGCCCTTTTGGGGGGCAGTGCCAGCATATAGATTTCTAGAAGGAATGTGGTGAGAGATGATGCCTGGAGTCCTCAGTTCAAAATTAGACAGGAAGGCCTCACAAGGCTCACGGAGGGATGCGGATTCTCTCTTGGGGACCATTAGGAGTATCTTTGATTTGTGCTTTAGAGAGATTTAAAAGGCTGCAGAGAGGAGAGGGGCTGGAGGGGACCGTACTGGAAGCAGGGAGACTGGTCAGGAAGCATTGGATCTGCCCCATCCTTGCCTCCTTCTGTGTCATCTTTCCTGAGATGTCTGATTAAGAGCAGACACAGAATGTAAAGACGATGGGAAAGTGGCAAAGGTTGGTACTTGCCAGGTGTGCACCCCGGGAGGGGGGTCATCTTGGATCTGGAAGTCTGCCTTAACTGATCTGGATGACAACAATAATGTTAGCAATGGCCATGATGTCAGTGCCAAAGAAACAATTTTCTCAAGCTCAAACGCCCACAAAATATGTAGCAAACTTCAACAGTAACTTGTGGTTCTTCAGACCAACTCCAAATTTCAGATTTTAATCCACGACTCATTATCCCAAAGAGTCATGGGGAAAAAGGACATGATCACGAAGGAATGGATTGCTTCACCACTAGATTTTATTAACAGTAAGATATGCAGTGGTCACATGTCAGTGACTCCTAACATGGGGCAAGAGTGAGCAGAATATCTTCCCTCACGGTTTCTTGACTACAGAAGTTGAACCTGCAGAGAAAAAACAACAGAAAGTCAGTTTTCCTGGTGCACCGCTGGTGTGTTAAGCATAAAGGCAGCCTCTCATCTCCCCAGTCTGAGGGAGAACCACTCCCTATGCCTGAGACCAGACACTGGCCAAGGGAACACAGACCTCTTCTGTATAAAGGACTGCCTTCTCCTTTCCAGTGGTCTTTCATAGCTGTGCAAGAGCTGAGAGAGGAAGTGTCATTGCACGCCCCTAAGGACCGGGAGCACTCATTTTTCACATCCTAAAGCACCCACTGAGCCCTTGGCATATTGTCAGTCAATGAAACTGAGCTTTCATTTAATTATCTTTAATGGAGACAAGAATAGTACACCTTCCCATCACCACCATCAAGAAAGGAAACATATCCATCACCCCAAATTACTCTCCTGTTCCTTTGTAATCTCTCTTTCTTGATCCCGCCCACCTCCCCTCCCCCAGGCAGCCTGTGACCTGCTGTCAGACGTAGGACACAAGGCACAGTGGCTAAATGAAATCACTCTTTTCACTTCACGGTCATGAAGCCAGATTCTCAGTTTAATACTTTACTTGCATCAAATGGCACATAATCATCTACAAATCTCTCAAAGTTATTCCCTGAAAGTTCTAATCTTTTTCCTAAAGAAACAGAAGGTACTAGGAAGCAACTGTGACCATGGCTTAGGAGAACCACTGTTGGAGACTGAACCTAAAGCAGACTTCCAGTGGAAATAGCGTGGGTGACTCGGTACTGCAAATCTCTTTGGGTTTTTATTACTTACACTTTTCCATCGTTTCTTTCCACGATGATCTTGGATGCTCCCACTCTGGGTAGAGTAGGGTTGATCACATTGTTGTACCAAACAAATTTAACCTTCTGCAAATCTCCAACATCCACATCAGAGTCAAATTCATTGGAGTGAGTACTGTCTGGTCGGAGAGTACCCCTTGGGAGTTGAGAAGTTAATGAAAACGTACGTGAACATACAAAGATATACATATAAATATATACATGTATGTTTCTAAAACGAGCTTACAATACATCTTTAGTAAGATGATTGACAGGACATTCACCATTCTAATGTATTAAATGCAGACAAGTGCATCAACTCAGTGGCAGGTCATTTGCCAACAAAAACTCATATTACTTTAAAGCCATCCTTACTTTAATAAAACTTCAAATATGTTTTAGTCACAAACCTCCCACAACTTAATAAAGGATGACATCATCATGTCATCTTTTCCCGGTTGTTTTGTGGGCAGAAAAATTATTTACTGATTATAAATCAGATGCCATGCATCAAAGCAAACATCAGTGGTTTTCTCAGGAAATCGTAGAGAAAAAAATTCAGAAACAGAATTCTGAAATGTACTAAGGTGCAAGTCTTCCTTGGAATGACTCCCATATAGTTATGAATAAACACGTATGTCCATAACATGCATGATATGTGCAAAGGATTCCAACATTTAAGAAGTATAGGGTAATATTTCACTTACTTGAAAATTTCATACTGTTTAGAATTTCCCTTATTTCCAAACAAAGAGACTAGCACATGTCCCGTAACCTTCTTCCCAGACAGTGTGACAGCCACCTTATACCGCCAACCTGCACAGGAGGAAAAGATTTGTAAACTGTCAGTTTGTAGAGAAGATACGCTAAAAACAGGCTTACTTGGATGCCATTGCTGCTGAATTTTGAGTAATTTATTATTACTTATTAGGTAATTACTTATTCATTACTTAATATTATTACTTATTAAGATAAGATTGATTGTTCTTCTAATTAAATAGTCTCCTTTGTCTAAATGTTCAGAAGACAGGTGTGAAGCCAAGTCAGGAGTGCAGAATCTTTCCAAAGTCAATAGATATCAAGTAATAAATGTAAGTCATATATTTTGCTTTCAGTTTCTTAACCTAATAATTTATTTTTGAGTATTATAAGAACTGTATCTTGAAAGAAAGTAGGAAAGGGGCACAGGGTGGCCCAGTAGGTTAAGCCTCCAACTCTTGGTTTCGGCTCAGGTCATGATCTCGTGGTAGTGAGATCAAGTCCTGTGTCCTGCTCTGAGCTCAATGTGGAGTCGGCTTGGGGATTCTCTCTCTCTCTCTCTCTCTCTCCCTCTGCCCCTCCCCGACTTGCACACACACCCTCTCTCTAAAATAAAATAAATAAATAAAATCTAAAAAAAAAAAGATAGTGGGAAAAGGGCAGAGTATGACATTTTCATCAATTTACGATTTTTTAAAGATGTTATTTATATACTTGAGAGAGAGAAAGAGCACAGGTGAGGGGAGGGACAGAGAGACAGGCAGACTCCCCACTGAGCAGGGAGCCCAACGTGGGGCTTGATCCCAGGACTCCAAGATCATGACCTGAACCGAAGTCAAATGACTAACAGACTGAGCCACGCAGCCATCTCTCAATTTACTATTTTCATAGGTCATCACATTTTAGAGTCCTTTTGTCTTTTTGTCTAAATTGTCTACATTTATTTAAAAAAATCTATTAATTCAGCTTTACCTTGCCATCAGAAATTTATTAAGTTATGGTAACCACTTGGTGGTACTAATCAATAGTTAACTAGCCGTTGATGCCATTTAGAGTTAGCCTGGGCCAAACTGAGGAAGGAACAAAACTTGGCTTATTTTTTACAGTGCAGCCAACCCCACTGACTCCGGTCTAAATAGTTTTCTTCCTCTGTGACCCAGGAAGAAACATGCCTCACCATCCCTGTGCCCTCTAATTCCTATCCCCCATGGAGTCTACCACATTAAACAGCTCTTAAATCCGTCAACTGCCTACCATTCCCACAATCTCTGCCCTCTCTTTCCCGGATTACTTTTGTTCTTGTACAGAACCTCAGAATTTTCCTTCAGTGAAACCTCTGACTGAATTGGAAGAGTCTGGAGCAGAAGCAGCCTCCTGAATTCAGCACCAGAATCGAATACAAAGAAATTCATTTTTCTGTCATTGTTAGTTCAGGCCCCCCAGTTTTGCTCTGTTACCCCAATGAACCAGAGTTAGAGTTACATTAAGCACAACAGCTTTCGAAAAATTTTCCACGTTGGGAAGGAGCGTTCACAACTTTCGTACTGAACTGCGACTTCACACATTTTCGCTGAACATGGTAAAATATATAGCATTATGAATTTAAGGCACATATAATAGAGACTTACGAGCAAAATCGCTGGCATCACCAGTGTTTAGATAAAATATCCGGTTCACTCCATTTGTTTTGCCAGGAAATCTGTCAGCGTAATGACCCATCTGCGGGCAGCCTTCGCTTGGGCAGGGGAAGCACTTGTTCTGGAGGAAATTAACAAATGATGAACGAGGACACTCTTTCTTTTAATAGCGTGCCATCTTTCCCTGCCTATTGTTGCAGTTCAAATATTTGAAAGCCAATTCTGTCGTGATGGCCAAAGACAACTTTCATAGTGTTTCAGCAAAGGCGAACAATGCATTTCATTAGTTACGATGACAAATTTGACTGTTAAATAGCACAAGACTAACAAAAACACAAAAACCATACAAAAAGGGAAATTAAATATATGTTTATAAATATATTTTAATCTTTTCTCTTTTGCCTCTGTATGTTGCTCAAGACATCCATTTGCCTGCAGGTGGTTAGACTTTATTTTAGAAAGATTGAAAAAGAGCAAGGGGTGATAATCAGCTCTGATATGCAAAACAGGTCCCATTAGGAGTCAGGTTTTTCTCAAATTTTTTAGCTCCCACTTTAGAGTATTAAGGTCTGAAGGATTCAGATCTCAGAATTTTCCCAATGTGAACAGAAAAGGCCCCAGGTGGGCCTTAAGTCCTAGTTGTGAGGTTGGGGTATGGGGAATATGTATATCACTTAGGAAAATGTCACTTTCAGGGCCAGGAATTATGGGAAGGAGAGACAAAGAGGGAGAAACAGAGTGGGAAGGACAAACATCACAATTCCTTCTATGGAGGGGCACTCCTGCAGTAGAGACAAGGGGCAGACTCTTGGACCAATGAACCAGATGGGGACTGCGCCAAGTCTCAGGGTCTGCATCTAGCAAAAGCTAAGGAGGGACTGAGCCAGTCAGGAAGAAATGGCCAGAGATACATAGGGAAGTTGGCCAAGCCAGAAGACTCAATGTGCCTAGGCATCATCTACAGACACCAGCAGCACATCCATCAATAATGCAGACCCCAAGTCCTCCCCTCTGTCCTATACACATACTGACCACCACCACCATGATCACTGTGCCCAATACCAGCTTGGAGAGAAGATGATGAAAGGGTCCAAAGGCTGAGAAATAAGCAGAACTGAGAACTTTTTCTCATAAAAGGACTATTTATATTACTGAATCAGACTAAATTTTAACTGAATGAAATCTAAAGTTTCTTTGCTTATTTTCCCCATTATCTAGAGATTGGGGATTTGGGAGCACAATAAAAATAAAGTTAAACCAAAGAAAGGGGGTGGTGATCTTGTTTGTACACATGCTGTACTGTGAATAAACTATGTATCCCCACACACACATACAGTGAACAGTTGTTGAATGCTAATTATTATATTTTAGATTTTGAGCCAAGGAACTAAAACATATTATCTCATTAAATGCTCCAACCCAACTAATGGAGTCTACCATTATTATGTACATTTAGAAATGAAAAAACTGCCTTAGAGAGGGAGGTTAAATATTTTGTCCGAATCATTCAGCCAATTAATGGTGAAATCAGGTTTCAGATCCTTTCTCTTTAGCACTAAGTTATACATCTTCATAATTATGACTTCACCTGGTGTGTTACTTAAAATTTTCTTTATTAAATGACATAGGTTGTGTATTTTTATTGAAAAAAATATAGTGAAAGAAAGAGCAATAAAAATTAACAGGCAATAGATATATTATTTTGAAGAACATATTTAAGGATTCTAACCCAGATACCTAGTGAATACCAAATAAGATGAATACCATATAAAAGCAAGCAAGCAAACAAACAAAAACTTGGCATTATGAGAGTGCACAGAAATATCCACATGCACATAATTATTTAGTTCATAGGGTCAGCATTTAAGACAAATTTTCCATATTTATCAGCATCTTGTAGCCATAGCTCAGATTTCCATAGACTTCTTTTTTTAGTTGTAATTATTTCTAAAACAGTTCGAACATTTGCCTGATACACACTGAAGTTATAGAGAACAAGGTAGACATGGGACATCTCAGTACACAACCCTTTTCCCTAAAGTTCTCCAATGCCTCATCACTATTACGATAAATGTGTATGTCAACTAGACTTCAATTAAAAAAATAAAAACATGTATAATTAAAAGTATAAATAATGGGCAGTCATATAGTGACATTCGCTGAATGCATGTCATATGCAGTGAACTACACCCGTCATGAGAAGTGATGGTCAAAAAATCCTTTAGGTACAAGGTGGCATCTACTTACTGCACTGAAAACACTGTAGGAGGCACAAGGGAATCCAGCAAAGCCATCAGGGTTGACGATACTATCAGAGTAATATTTGTAGCTTCTTAAGTGATTACAGGCCACAAAGTCACGCGTCCCTTTGAAATCAGACAGTATACATTAGCAACAGATTTAATTTTTCCAAGTTAATGTCACAATTAGAACATGGTTGTTGAATAGATTTTTCTAATTCATGTGAACTCATGGTGGTCATGGAACAAAATCATTTATGACGTGTATTTATGATTTATGAAGCAATTAGAAGTTAAATACTTTTAAGATTTTAATAGTAATGCCATAGCTAAATGAAATGCAATAATAACTTTAGAAGGAAGAAATTGGTCTGTATAGGTAGACGTACAACTTACTAATGCATTCCCTAAATTAGATCCTTGGAAAGTTGACTACAAACATATTTTCTTTCTACAGTCTCCTCCTGTCTACTTTCCCCAGTGAAAATCCTATATTTTGGGTTAAAAGTCCTTCATTGTAGAAAACATGAGACCTGTACCAAAATATTTAGCAAGTTTGGCAAAAAATAAAACGCAAATTTTCTCCTAAGAAAATCTATTCATGCACATAATGGCTTTACCTTCCCAGATCCCATCTATGTCAACAATCTGAGAGAGAATGTTCTTCTGACATCCAGGCATTTCTTTTCCTCCATTTGGAAAGAAATCGAGGTGGCCAACAGTTTGACTCATTCCAAACCCTGAGGAATATTAAAATATGAGAAAGTTGAGGTTGATGTACAGATGCAAAACACTTTAAAACACTCTGATATACGGACTCAAAAAACACTAGCAGATGACTCGAAGAACTCACCCATGTTGGGAATTATAGGGGCAGCATCTGTGTGAATTACATCCACAAACTGGGCATCACTGGGGTCCAATCGAACTAATTCGGGCGTACCCTCAAAGCAAGGCTCAGCTGGATCCAGCCCTAAAGTAAATAGAATGTGTCATGCTAATATCAGTGTACACCCACATTCACCTTTCTTCATGAATTACCGACCCAAGTGCAAGCATTGGCAGGAACCATCACTTATGTTTGGAAAGAGATAAGCTAGTTCTTCCTGACCTTATCATTTTCTTAGACTTTCTGTGTCTAATTTTCTATTTGCTTTATAGTGATTTTCCTCAAACCATGGAATTTGGCTCTACTTATGGATGTTTAGTCCCTGGGACAATCCCAGCTACTAACAGCAGTTACAAGAAAAGAGACAGATTCTGGGAGACCCCTAAAAGCTGGTCGGGGTAAAAGAGTCCCCAAGTACTGTAAAATCCTGTGAGGTGAGGGCAAGACTGGTTTTCACAATCACCAAGACCACAGCTTCGCAGAGGGCCTGACTGAGCAGGCTCATGTAAACATTCACGGATTATGAGAAAGAATGTTCTCTCCAGCAGATTAATGATAGACATCTAGATACCCCCACCAATCCAAATGTGACCAGTTTACCCAAAGTATCAAAAAGAGAGTCAGAAGGTCAGAGACAGAGCGGGACGATGGTAGAGGAAAGTGGTTGCTCCCTGAAACAGTCACCTCTCAGATCCAGGATAACAAAGTCTTTCCTACAAAGTTACAAGGTTGTTTGAGGGCCTGAGTATACAACATGTGATTCCATTGGCCAAATGCAACCAGTCTGAGATTTGTGAAATGCTGTTTTTTTTATCTAACAAGAGTAGGCAGAATTGGTTAGCCTGGCCTGACCACCTATCTCCTGTTACTCTTGGCTGGTGATCAATGAGGATTGGGCTAATTATCAATTGCTATTGAAGCAGAATATAATTAATTATGCATTTTTGATCTTCTTAGGTTTAATTCAACTTATTATTTATTCTGTTATTTATGCTATTTATTCTATTCATGAAACTTCTTCTTTGGGAATGCCTGACAACAGGAAAATAGACCTCCCAATGTTCTTAATTAAAATTTTAGCCATATATAATATTTATATATTTGTGTGTGTATATATTATATATAATACATATACACATATACATATATGTGTGTGTGTGTGTGTGTGTGTATTAAACAGGGCTCTGTAGGCCAAGGATCAATATCAGCAAAAAACTCACAAGGCCTCAGAACATACCGACTTCTGATCATATGGCCCAATTCAGAAAATGCCAAATTTCCATCCTTTCAGACCTCATATAAGCTACCTTGAGTCCAATTTTCCAGCGTTCACTATTTTGACCAACCTGTGATTCGTCCGACAGTCCCGTTGGTCCTCCTTCCTGCCTCCCCAGCTGCGTGCGAGCCCAGGCTGTGGCCAATGATGTGGACATTGGAAGGTGAATACCCAAATGCTGACTGTTGGAAAGAAAATTTCTTCAGAATATTTTCTAATATTGCGGACTTCAAGATGGCTGCAGAAGGAGATCCTTGCAAAACATGAGTTTTAAGAAGATTTGCTGCCCCTTCAAAGCAACCGATTTTAATGACTTTTTTTCAGTTATCATAGAAAATGGAAATGGTCTAACGTTTAAGCTGGTGGAAGTTGGGCTCTCTTTTGTTGTTTTACTATGTAGAGTAACCCTTGCTGGGTATGAGGAATTGTTACCCAGAAGTGGTGAAGCAAATATATGGGAGAGCAGATAATAATGAAAGTAATTACTTGAGATTCTTGTTTAACATTTTTTTAAGGTTTTAGTTACCAAAGCAGGTTAGCTTGGTGTCATTGTGTTTCTCTTAAAAAATGAAAACAAAAACAAAACCAAGGTAGTTTCATCTCGAAGTTGACATTATCATACCAAATTTAATAGATGGTAAAATTAAAGGAATACTGATGGAATTCTGTAGAAACAACCTTCCAGATTGCTTGAGTAACATCACTTAAAAAAACTAGTTTTTTGATTTTAAGAGGCATATTGATTTGGAGTTGCTCATCATATGTTCTTATAATTGTTTGTGCTATAGTGAGTGCTATGAAAGGTGTAAGCCTGATGATTCAGAGACCTGTACCTCTGGGGCAAATAAAAAAAAAGGCATATTTATGAAGCCCAAATCTAGATTTTGTGTTTTTCTTTTCAACCACAGGGAAAGCCAAATCTCAGTAGAGGAATGTCTTTAGCAATTATCATGCCTACGGCAATTTTTTTTTTTTAAAGAGAATTTGGAGAGCAATGTGCATGGACTTTTATACAACCTAGAGGGAGTTACCTGAAGAACTTCAACAAAATATGCCACTTCTGCCCCCACAATCCGGATGTTCTGTGAGGCCTGCGTGTAACCAGTGCGGGAGCCACTTTTCCAGTCCACACAGATGCAGTTCACACTTTCCACTGTGAACAGTTTCTGATGGAACAGACACAATAAATAGGTAAAGAATTCAGGATATTTTTAAATTAATAATTAACACATTTGAGAAAGAGGGTAAATTTTCTCCATGACTTATACAACATCAAGCTTATTTTTAACTCCACAACAATGAACAAAGCTATGGATATGAAATTCCTTTTAAAGTTTAACATTGGCTTCAAATTGAGGGTTTGGCCATAACGGGAACTGGACTCTTGGGCCATCTACCGTAACAGATGCATAGACATTTGTTGCAGAGAGAGATGTATAAAGTGGGGTACAGTGGATTGTCTCATCAGAGCATCATAAATGTCATAAGCCTACATTGTCCCTTAATAGAATGTGTCCCAGGAATGTTTTGTTCACTCCTGTATCCTCGGTGCCTCAAATAGAAGGTGTTCAATAAATATTTATTGGATGAACGAATAAATGAAAGGCTATGTTAGGATTCCTTTTAATAAATATATTGAAGGTAAATGGGTAAGCTTTTCTGTGATGGAAAGAATAATCAAAGTTTTTGGATGAACATGTTTTATTTTACATTACTGATGAATTACTTCACATAAAAGCATAACCTACCAGATAGTTACTGGAAGCTTTGTTGATACAGGTCAGTGATAGTTTCATGAATATTAGATCTGGGAGGAATTTTGTCTGTTTGGATGTATGTATGTTTATACATATCCCCACCTTTTTTCCTAGAAGACTTTCAGGAGAATGAAGCAATCATAGAAATCATCTCCAATTCTTTTATTTTACAGATGGAAATCTCCAAAGAGGGAAAATGATTTGCTAATGTCACGGTTGGCTAGGGATAGAGTCAGAACTAGAGTCAAGGACCTTTAACCCTCTAGGGTAATCCTCTTTTTTTTTTTTAATCATAAAGCAACCATGTAGGCAAGGCAAATCATGCAAGAAAAACAAATCTGCTTTGGGGATTTCAGAAATAAATTGTGTAAACATATCTAAAAATTTACATTCCCTTTGAGCTAAGAATCTCTTTGTCTTTTTCTTTCATTGTTGTATAAAAATATATTTCTACCTTGCCCCTAAAAATCATCAGCTTAACTTATTTTAGAAGACAAGTTAGGGTTTTGCTGATTATTTTTAAACTTGTGAAGTGAAGACTGTTTATTTTGTCTGTCTTCAGGATCAGTGGATAGTCTCTAGAGTTGGTTCAATCCAGCCTTTGGCTTGAGTCATAGACAGGTCTGAAATTAAAAATGTTTAGAAGGATCTTTGTGTCTTGTTTTTTGGACCTCTGAAGAAACGACTGCACCTATGTGCCATGCTGACCACTCACGCTTGGTGAATAGATGAATCAAGGATAATGTTCCTCAAGCACTAACAGTTGCCAGGAAAACATGTCCTATTTGATTTTCTGTCTTTTAATTCTTCATTATCATGGGGCATATGGGCAAAGGCAAATTAAAGAAAATTGGATCACTATGGTTGAAACGATTGAAGTGAAAATGAAAACCTACACAGTTTTCCTAGATATTGCTACCATTAGAGATCAAAGAGTAGCAAGTGAAAATCAAGGAAAACAATTAGTTTGGGCAAAATTAGCTATCTTAGTTCTTCACATAGAAATGAAAACCTGCCAAAAAAATTAAAAGTTATTGAAAACACAACTAATATTGCATCACTACGGCAAAATCTGTTGCTAAAATTTTGAAATATCTCTGTATTAATTATTAAATAAGCACTACTTGGAGCCACCAAACGGTTGCCAACCTTGCTGCCCTGACTGTCCCAGGTCCGTTCCACACCCTACCATCTCTTGGACTTCCCTCTGAAACCCCAGGAGAGTCAGGTGATCCTCCGGTGTCATGGTGGCTGGTATTTGTCCTGATTGGTTGCCGTCTGTGCCTTCCCCATTGTTAATCATGATTCTGGGAACAACCTTCCCTTAATTGATTACCACGTCTCACCTTGCATATATTGACCAACCAGTCTTCTTCTCCCTTGTCTATGAATCCATGAATAATAAAGCGGGTTTTTCTATCTGTTTTGAAATTGGAGTCCGTGATAGTTGATGGATCTGCAACAAGTTCCTATTTTGGGAAGAAAAGTATTTAATGTCAATCTTCTTATATGTCCAATAGAACCATTTGTACATGGAGGGAGATGGCAGGTAGAACACCATCAAGACTTGAGATCCTTGCGAATAAGGGTTCGCCTATTACAGGAAAGCTGTTTGCAATCATCAAGTTCCAAACATCATAATATTTCTGCAGTTGCTCTACTCAGGATAAATGTCTTCTATAAGATTGATGTAGGGGTCTTGTCTCCAAACAATGGAAGGCTGTGTGTGTGTGTGTGTGTGTGTATGGGACACAGCAAAAGCAGTTCTAAGAGGGAAGTTTACAGTGTATAATTTTATACACACACACATAAAATGTTGGGAGATTATATATAATATTGGGAGAGTTTCTATATGTATGTATACATATATTATATATAACTATATTCAGAATGTTTATTAAATGACAGCATAGAAGTAGGATAAAAATGATACGAAGTTCCAACCAAGACGAAGTGTGTCTGAATGGATTAAAAAAATAAGACCATTCTATATGCTGTCTACTGGATCATTTTAGATCATTTCAGATCTTAAGACACATGCAGACTAAAAATGAAGGGATGGAAAAAGATATTTTAAGTAAATAGAAACAAAAAAATCTGGAGTAACAATACTTATATCAGGCAAAATAGGCTTTAACACAAAGGTAATAATAAGAAACAAAGAAGGACTTTACATAAAGATAAAGGGATCTACTCAATAAGAAGATATAATACTGGTAAAAATTTCTGCACTCAACATAGAAACACCTAATTATATAAAGCAAATATTAACAGATGCAAAGGGAGAAATTGACAGTAATACAATAATAGCAGGGAGTTTTGACACTGTGTTTACATCAATGGGTAGATCTCCCAACAGAAAATCAACAAGGAAAAAGTGATTTTAAATGACACATTAGAACAGATGGACTAATATATATTCACAGAACATTCTATCCCTAAACAGCAGAATACACATTCTTTTCAAGTGCATGTGGACATTCTCCAGAATAAGTCAAATGTTAGGCTACAAAACAAGCCTCAGTAGATTTAAGAAGATTGAAATCATATCAAACATATTTTCTGACCACACTGGTACGAAACTAGAAATCAACTACAAGAAGAAAAGTGGGAAAAACACAAACACGTGGAGATCAAACTATATGCTATTAAACAACCAGTGGGTCAAGGAAGAAATCAAAGATGCAGTTAAATCACTATCTTGAGATAAATAAAAATATAAATGCAATGTTCAAAAATCTATGGGACACAGCAAAAGCAGTTCTAAGAGGGAAGTTTACAGCGATACAGCCCCACATCAAGAAATAAGAAAAGGCTCAAATAAACAATCTAACCTCATACCTAAAGGAACTAAAAAAAAGAAGAAAAAATAAAACCCAAAATTAGTAGAAGGAAGGAAATAATAAAGATCAGAGTGGAAATAAATGCAATTGAGACTTAGAAAACAATAGAAAAGATCAATAAAACTAAGAACTGGGGCGCCTGAGTGGCTCAGTGGGTTAATCCTCTGCCTTCTGCTCAGGTCATGATCTCGGGGTCCTGGGATCGAGCCCTGCATGGGGCTCTCTGCTCGACAGGGGGCCTGCTTCTCCCTCTCCCTCTGCCTGTATCTCTGCCTACTTGTGATCCCTCTCTGTCAAATAAATAAATAAAAATCTTTAAAAAAATAAATAAAACTAAGAACTATTTCTCTGAAATGTAAATAAAATTGATGAATCTTTAGCCAGACTTGTTAAGAAAAAAACAGAGAGGGCCATTAAATAAAAAGAAAAATGAAAAAGAAGTTACAACTGATACCACAGAAATGCAAAGGATCATAGGAGACTACTACTAACTGTGATATGCCAACAAGTTGGACAACCTAGAAAAAAATGAACAAAGTCCCTGAAATAGATGATCTTTCAAGACTAAATGAGAAAGAAATATAAAATCTGAACAGACCGATTACTAGTAAGGAGATTAAATCAGTAATTATACTCCCAGCAAACAAAAGTCCAGGACCAGAAAGATTCACAGGTGAATTCTACCAAACATTTAAAGAAAACTTAACACCTATCTTTCTCAAACTATTCCAAAATGCTGAAGAGGAAAGGATACTTATAAACTCATTCTATGGGGTTAGCATTAATCTAATACCAAAACCAGACAAACACTCATTTGAAAAAAAACCACAAAAACACCAAACAAACAAACAAAATAAAACAACAACAAAAAAAAACCACTGGTCAATATTCCTGATAAACATAGGTGTAAAAATCTTCAACAATATCAGCAAACTGAATTTAACAATACATTAAAAGGATCATTTATGATGATCAGGTGGGATTTTTCCAGTAATGCAAGGAAGGCTCAATATACACGTATCAATCAATGTGATACACCACATTAACAAAACAAAGAATAAAAATCATATGATCATCTCAATGGATACAGAAAAAGCATTTGACAAAATTCAACACTCATTTATGATAAAACCTCAATAACTTGGGCATAGAGGAGATGTACCTCAACTAATAAAAGACATATGTGACAAACCCACAGTTTACAGCATACTCAATAGTGAAAGCTGAAGGCTTTTGTTTTTCTAAGATCAGGAAAAAAACACAGATGCCCACTCTTGCCACTTTTATTTAACATAGTATTGGAAATCCTAGCCACAGCAGTTGGGCAAGAAAAAGAAATAAAACTCACCCAAATTGGAAAAGAAGAAGTAAAACTGTCACTATTTGCAGGTGACAGGTTACTATATATCGAATACCCTAAAGCCTCCACCAAAAAACTATGAGAACTAAAAAATGAATTCAGTAAGTTGCAGGACACAAAATCAATAAACAGAAATCTGGTGCATTTCTATAAAGTAATAATGAAGTATCAGAAAGAGACATTAAGAAAACACTCTCATTTAAAATTGCATCAAAAAGAATAAAATACCTCGGAATAAATTTAACCAAGGATGTGAAAGAAAAGACCTATCTTCTGAAAACTATGACATCGATGAAAAAAATTGAAGGCAATACAAGTAAATGAAAAGATTACCTTGCTCATTGATTAGAAGAATTAATACTACTAAAATATTCATGCTACCCAAAGCAATATAAAAACATCAATGACAATTTTCATAGAACTTGAACATGAATTCTAAAATGTGTACAGAACCACCAAAGACCCTGAGTAGCCAAAACAATTTTGAAAAAGAAGAACAAAACTGTAAGTAGCCTGTTCTCAATTTCAAACTACACTACAAAATCATAATAATCAAAACAATAAGGCGCAGGCACAAATACAGAAACATAGATCAATGGAACAAAATAGAAAGCCCAGAAATAAACCCACACTTATATGTTAACTAATCTACAACAAAGAAGGCAAGAATATACAGTGGGGCAAAGACGGGCGCTTCAATAAATGGTGTTGGACAGCCACAAGCAAAAGATTTTTTTCTTTTTCAAGACATTGGAACACTCTCTTGCACCACATACAAAAATAAACTTTGTTTTAAGTTTAGAGTTTAGAGTAACGACAAAATATAAGACCTGAAACCATAGAATTCTTAGAAGAAAACTGACACTGTAGGTTCTTTGACATTGGTCTTGCACTATTTTATGCTTAGCAATATTTTTCAGACAAGAACAACGAAAGCAAGTCCACACAAATGGGACTACATAAAACTAAAAAGCCTTTGTACAGCAAAGGAAACCATCAACAAAAATGAAAGGCAATCCACTGAATGGCAGAAGATATTTGCCAATGATACATTTAATGAGGGGTTAACATCTGAAATATATAAAGAACACATACAACTCAATATACCCCCCCAAAAAAACAGACAAAATAATGGATAGAGGATCTGCATAAACGTTTTTTCAAAAAAGATATACAGATGCCAAAAGGCACATGAAAAGACGCTCAACATCACTCATCACCAGGGAAATGCAAATCAAAACCATAGTGAGATACCACCTCACACCTGTCAGAATGGCTGTTATCAAAAAGACAAGAATTAACAAGTGTTGGTGAGCATGTGGGAAAAGGGGAATCCTCATGCATTGTTGGTGGGAATGTAAATTGGTGCAGAGTCACCAATAAAAAATGGAATTGACATTCCTCAAAAAATTAAAAATAGAACTACTGTATGATCCAGCAATTCCACTTCCAGGTTTTTATGTGAAAAAAAATGAAAATACTCATTTGAATAGACTTTTGCACCCCTATGTTCATTGCACTATTATATACAATAACTAAGATACAGAAGCAACCTAAATGTCCATTGATAGATGAATGAATAAAGAAAATATGTTATATATATACATATTACTCAGCCATAAAAAAGAATGAAATCTTGTCATTCATGACAACATGGATGGATTTAGAGAGTATTATGCTAAGTGAAATAAGTTAGATAGGACAAATACCATATGATTTTACTTTTATGTGAATCTAAAAATCTTATGTGTGAATCTAAAAAAAAAACAAAGCAAATAAACCAAACAAACCAAGACTCATAGATACAGAGAATAAATTGAATGGTAGCCAGAGGGGATGGAGGTGGAGGGATAGATGAAATAGGTGACGGGGATTAAGAGGTACAATCTTCCAGTTATACAATAAATAAGACAAGAGGATGTAATGTACAGCATAGAGAATATATCCAATAATATTGTAACAACTTTGTATGGTGACATGGTAACTAGACTTATTGCAGTGACCATTTCATAATGTTTATATATTGAATCACTATGTTGTACATCTGAAACTAATGCCATATTGTATGTCAATCATTCTTTAATAGAAAATAAAGTGAATCTAAGTTAAAACAAAAAGAGAATAATATCAAGTTAATGGACCTTTTTATAAACAAGTTAGATAAAATAATACTTAACCCCACTGCCCCAAAAGTCTACAAAGAGGCAAATTCCACTAAATTGTTCTCTTTAGAAAACTTAAAAATGTAGTATTCTTATTACATAAAATGGATAGGACTTAGTTCTGAAAACAATGAGTTCTCTTACTTGGAAGTTATTCGGATTCTCGTTAGTGTATAGGAGGAAGCGGGTATTGACATCTTTTGGAGCCCAGGGCAGTATTTTGAGGGGTCTTTCCACAATTCCTGCCCACGGGGCGTCATCACTGAAGCAGCCAAGTCTTTGGAAGCAGACTTCTTTTCCTGTAATCACTCAGAAGCATTTCAAGGATGTTAGTTTAATCAGAATGCTCTTTCTGGAATGGTCTCTCTGCCAAAATATGAGTTAAATTACTTTTTGTGGGCTATTTAGTGCCTCTGCATCCCCAGATATCTTCCTATCGATGTACTCACAAAACAGCTTCAGCATCCCGGCTGAAGACAGGCTTCGGCCCCTCATTTCTACCATGTACAACCACCTGACTCTCTCCCCGTGTCTCTGTCCAGTCCCACACTGGGACCCAGTTTAGCTTCTCAATGTGGATGTCTTCCTTGGACCACTGGTGCCCAAGAAAAGAGCGACCTTGTGTCCCCAGGCCTTGATAGAGAGGGGTGAGGTTTTCAGTTCTTTGCAGCCATCTTCTGGTGTCGGCCTTTGGGTAGAGAGCTTATGTTTCACGCAAATGCCAACACTTTATATCTCTACCTTGCTGAGTAATTAGGTCTCTGACCTATGTTTGAGTAGCATTCTGGATTCCCATGATGAAGAAGCCACTCATGAATAATTAAACAGAAAATCCATGGTTTGACACAACTCTATGCTTGAATGTTAACTCATCAAAGAACAACACAAAGGAAGGGATGTCTGGAAGGATAAAGTCCAGATTAATAGTAGGCGTAGGAGTAGTATCTGTTGTGGGGGCAACATTCTCAAAAGGTTACTATGTGCCAGGGGCCAGACAAGACGATTTACAAGAGTTGTCTTATGTAAGTCTCACAATTATCCTGTGTTAGGGCAGGTATTATAAGCCCATTTCACAGATGAGGATAGCGAAGCACAGAGAGGTTAAGAGTTTTGCTCAGGGTAATACACCTGTGGCTGGTGGAAATAGGGTTCAACTCCCACACTGGATTCCAAGCCAGGGTTGCTAGATTGGCAATGAAAATAAAAGTCAAATATGAGTTTCATATACACAACGAATACTTTTTAGTATAACTTTGTGTCACATATTCATTGATTATCTGAAATATTTGTTTATCTGAAGTTCAAATTTAATTGAGTATCTTAGATTTTATCTAGCAACCCTACTCCAAGTGCCTGTGCTCTCAATAATGCACATTTTTTGCTCTACTCCTTATGCCATAGTGGCTTGAATTCGGGCACCATAAACTTTCTGGAAAGTACGAAACAGGAAATCTCTTCCAGCACTGCATACGTATCTTTTCTTACCTACTACTGCTCCCAGCAGCAGTGATAGTGTCCAGATTAGCAGCATCTAAATAAAGTAAAAAATGCGATTGAGTCTGACTAAATAAGTCTTTAAAACATTGGCATAATTCAAGTTCAGTTAGATCTCTGGGGGAAAATTGGTAAATTCTAGTAAATGAGGTTTGGGAAACATGTTCCTGACTCACCGCGGCAGTTCTGTCAGGTTCCGCACACAACCAGATAGTGTCTTACAGGTCCTTTTATAAGCAAACCTTATCTCTTTGAGAAGTTCCATGGAAAAGTGGCATGAAAAGAGAGAATGTTCCAAGTGTGCATTTATAATTTTAATCATAAATAAACCAAGATTGATAGAATAGGTCAAGTTTCCCACAGTACCTGTGGGAAGTTGAGAAAAGGGTTCATACAGACTGTTCTCTTCCAATGAAATTACATAATGCTCAGAAGCAGCATAATTTCATGTAGTGAAGGATTCTAATCTGCCCCCCCCCTTTTAGTTTACAATTCTTTGTGCTGCAGTGTGGATATGTGTGAAACCAAATTGTTTCCACAGATTTGATAACAGCAGTCTTGAAAACAAATACTAAAAGCTTACCAGCTTGAGCAGTTTTCATATAACCTTGCCTTTCCCTCAAAAGCATGAAATTAGAAGCCATTCTTCAAGAGGATTCATTCCTTTCAGGAAAGTTGTTGGTGTTTTATTTTGATAGTCTAGAGAACTAGTTTATTTCTCAACAATAACATAGAGAAAGGAATAAATGAATTGACAAAAGGAGTTGGGGGTACTTCCAAGAGCAAAAAGGTGGAATTGGTGACCTCACCATCAAACAAAATTAAGAATAAGAGAGAAAAATAAAACTCAACTTTGAAAAAAATAGTCTGTGAAAAATAATCTGAAAGAGAAGCATTTGATAGAAAAGAACTGAAATGTTTTCAGTTGGTGATAAATGGCTTAAAATAAATTTTAAAAACACTGTAATGGGATACCATAATTTTAAGAGATTGGAGCCATTCAGCCTGATGCCGTCACAGATATAAGCTGAATCCTATGAAATTACCACATTTGCAGGTCAAAAATGGTCAGAGTAAGTCAGTTCCCTGACAAAGTTTATAGGTACAGAGAAAAAGCAATGAAATTATTTGTGTATGAGGAAAGTTCAAAAAAGTTGGGTAAGGACAAAAGGACAGAAAAATCAGGACAGAAGACACCAGGAAGGGATTCCATGGGTGGGAATCAAGCCAAATCCCCACCGAATCCTTCTTGTCTCAGCGTTTGATCTCTTCCTTAGAGACTCTTCTCCAGCCCCAATTAAGCTGGGCTCCTTCTCCCCTCTGAGCACACCACTCTTTTGAACTTCCTTCATTTGACACCCACCACAATCAGTCGTGGGCCACAAACTTTGAGAAGGGTGGAATTCTCTGGGCCTCGTTGTCCCTCCTCCGTGTGAAGCCCACCTGGTACATAGCAGGCCCTTAACACATGTCTGTGGGATGCGTGAACAAGTGAGGAAATAGATATGAAGAGCAATTTAGTTTGCATAATTGCTCCAGAACAATTGTCCACACAGTCTTTCAGTAAATCATAATTTTCTGAACCTGTTTTTACTCAGAACAAGCAAGCAAACTAAAAAAAAAAAAAAAAGGAGTGAGCCAAACTCTGGGTTTTACTATGAAGTAAACACATTCTTGGTGAATTACCAAATCATTTACACCAAGTTTCCAAGTGGGAAATTTTAGATAGTACAAAATCTAATTCATAATTTGGGTCACGTTTTCAATATAGGCTATAGATTTAGGAATAACAGTGACCAAATTCTGAAAGTGAGACTAGACAGAGTTCATGGGGGAATTATTTTATAAACTGAAATAGATTGAAATTTTAGAATCTTTGGGGGAAGATTTAATTTCTCAAACCATTACATAAGCTAAGAAGGGAATTGTAAATAATCAACAGTCTATCATGCCAGCTCTTCCCTTAAATTCAATCTGACTGAACTCCTGAGCTGGATTGTAAAATTTTATGAGCCATATTGCTTCCTTGAGATCACTAACATGTGATCTAGGAACATCTAGAGTATGTGGCAGAGATTGCTGGTCTCTTGCTACAGAGACTAGCATTAGGCTTTATTACCCGACCTTTGCAGGACGATGGGCCACATAATGAACTTCTGCGATCCTCTGTGTGCTTTATCTTCCATGGCTTGAAGTAGACAAATACAGTGACCTTGAAGGCCATATGTGGAAGCTGGTAATCCACAGGATGGAAAGAGTTCGGTCTTATTGCTTAGAAGAAAGCCACCCATAAACCTCAAATATCCATTTTGAAATTTACATAAGCAAGAAGTAAGTTCCTATTGTTTTAAGCCACAGATATTTCAGAGTTATAACAACTAGCATTAACTTAACCAATAGAGATTATTTTGTTATACAATGATTTCTCTTACTTTCAAGAACGATTCAGGTAGCAAACATTGAATCCCTTGGCTGTACCTTTTACCATGAGATCTGGATGGCATACATGCATAATATTAATACTTTGACAGATTTTCCCCCCTAATTTTGGTTTTAAAAATCCCCTTTCCTACTAGTTCTTAAATTATAAAAAGTAATTGCTAATGTCTTCACTAGGTTTTTGTAGAATTTTAATTCTAATGGGCATTTTTCAACTTAGTCCTTGATGGTGACCATTGTTTTATAAGCAATCTGAAGCCACATAATACCCCAAGTTTTAGTGAAAATTCACCCAATGTTGCCTGGGCTCCGAGACACAACTTAAGTGTAATTGGAGTTACAGTGTGCTGAATACAGAGGAAATTCTCAAGTGCTGCAGTTTGGGTGAGTTGGAGCTATCCCCCAAACTCTGCTTTTCATCAGCCTTTGTTACTCCTTATGTCTCAGGACTGTGGGCTATGAGAGGGGCCATGTAAAGGATGATAGAGATGTGGCATTCCTCCCCCAGGTATCCCATGGCATTGAAAGTGGACTCTTACAGAAAAAGAATCTCATGTCTCCTGAATTCAACAGAGCCTTACATAACATTGACTCAACTTTGACTCTAAAACCTTGGGCATTTAAAAATAAAAATGTCAAACTTGGAAGTTTCTAAGCCAGTAGCAATGTTTGCAGAGGAGTTAAATATTGACACACGCTTCAGCTTGGAGTCTGAAAACCTTGTGATAGCCAACTCAACTGAGGGAAAGAAAAGCCCCAGGACATCTGTGTGGCCAGATAACCAGCATGTTAGCTGAATGGGGTCTCATTTACTTAATCTTCAGAGAGCCTGTCCTATCCTTCCTTATCTAGTTCAGCCTCCTGCCAGGGCCATCAATGGGAGCGAGAACGTGCTCACCTGAGGAGGCCAAACTGCTCTGAGCAGAAGAAGAATGTGTCACACCATCCAGAGCAAGCATCTTGCCAAGTGTGATGGGACTTAGTTCACGCAGTCCCAAGGGAGTGAAATTATAGTTAACCCTCCTCCATTATGCATGAAGACGGTTTACTTTGTGGCATAGAATAGCAAGCATACCTACAATTTTATAGCATTAATTATTTAGTTTTACCTACTTTTAGAGTTTTCCCTTTAATCTCCCACAGAACCTGTGGAAGGCTTAGCTATTTTTCTTATGAAAGTAGTGAGACTCAAGAGAGTTTAAGCAAAGGTCACACAGTTGGTAATTAGCAGATCTAAGTCTGGAGGGACATTCTTTTACCAGCTCCAGATTATTTGTTTGTGTGAACCCGCAGAAGGCCAAATTCTCCCAGGCTGTGTTAGTTTAGAGTTGATTGAAAAAATGGTCAGGAATGGATACAGCAGGGGGTTTAATATGTGTGTATATAAATATACACGTGTGTAAGACTGGGTATCTGCTTTCTAAAACAAAGCCACTCACATGTATTTTGGAAAACCTATTTTATTTGTACTTTGCTTCCATACTACTAATGTAGCAAGGGACAACTTTGTCAAATAGAAATACAACTTTTGTAACGTCGAATATGATAATCAATTCTTTCATGGTTCATCACAGCAGTCTTCTAATTGTTTTCTTTGCCCTCAGACTGTCCCATCTTCTGTCTCTCTTCACACGCTGCTTGATAGTCAAGTTTCAAATACAGACCAGCCATGCTACTGTCCTCCTTAAAACCCCACTCCCCTTTCCCCGCTCTGTGCTTTCTAGGTCAGTGCTGCTCAGTAGGAATATACTGTAAGCCACAATTTAAAAAGTAAAAAAAAAAAAAAAAAAGAAATATATTTTAATAATTTGTTTAATCTAAAATACCCAAAATATGATAATTGACTTTTTCTGCTTGACTTATTTCACTCAGCATAATCTCTTCCAGTCCCATAAACAATGAATCTTGGAACAAGAAAAAAATAAAATAAAATAAAATACCCAAAATATTATCATTTCAACATGTAGCAGTAGCCATACTTCACGTGATCAATGGTCACATATGTCTACTACCTATCATATTGGATAACACAATTCTAGATCATATTTACACTTAACCTTACAAATAAGCCTTTAAAGATCTGGTTAGCTTCTCTGAGGTTTATAAGCTTATTGCAAACACATTTGACCCATTTTCCAGCTACTCTAAACTCCTTTCACAATATAGACTCTAGGAACTTTGAATGGAATCCAATTATAGGGTACTTAGAATAGAATAGCATGATTTTCCAGATGTCATCAAACAGGAAGAGAGCAAATAGAAATGCAAAATTCAGCAGACCCAGAGATCATAGCTTGGATACTGGGAGCTGTGATGAAAGGGGGAAAGCAGGCTCTCTGCTGAGCAAGGAGCCAGACGTGAGGCTCAATCCCAGGACCCTGGGATCATGACCAGAGCTGAAGGCAGACACTTAAAAACTGAGCCACCCAGGTGCCCCAGAAAAACCCTGCTTTTCAAAAGATGTCTATATGAGGAAAACTACAAAAGTCTGATGGATGAAAGCCAAAAAGAACTAAATAAATAAATAGGGAAATAGTCCATGTTCATGGAGAGAGCGACTCAGTATTGTTTGCTCTTTCTAATGAGATCTATTAATTCAATGCCATGCCAGTAAAAATTCCAGAAATTTGTGGCTATTGACAAACCAGTTCTAAAGTAGATATGAAGAGGCCAAAGACGCAGAATAGCCAACACAATATTGAAGAAGAAGAACAAAGATGAAGTACTGACACTACTCTACTTCAAGACTTACTACAAAGCTACAGTAATCAAGACAGTGTTATCTTGGCAAAAGGATATACAAATAGGTCAATGGAACAGAATAGAGAGCCCAGCAATAGACCCACAAAAATACAGTCAACTGATCTTTGGTAAAAGAAATAAAGAAATGCAATGGAGCAAAGATAGTCTTTTCAGCAAACGGTACTGAAACAACTATTTGAACTGTACTCAAAATTTCTTTTACATAAACTATTTTTTAATGTTTTATAAACATTTTCTTTTACATAAACTATACTTCAATAACATCAAAAAAATTTACATGCCTGGCCCACAGTAAGTGATCAGAAACTATTTGTTGAATTAAATCTTATGAAACATGGCTGTGAACCAGAGGATTCTGTCCATTAACATACTCTCCATACTCTGATTCTGGCAATTCACTCACGCATCTTTCAGGAGTTAGGCAGTTATTGTCTGCATGCCCCCTAAATAGGTGCATGCTTCCTAATTACTGTCATAGGTCCTGGGGATGAATAAGACCCGGAACTATCTCATATCAGCAATTGAAATAGTGTGACTTGCCCAGATTCAAGATATATTTAGAAGGTAGAACTGATAGGATTTGGATGGGAGTATGGGAAATGGAGACGAATTAAGAATGACTCCAAAATTTTGACTTGAGCAACTGGAAAGCTGGAACTGGATAAACTAAGATTTTGAAGACTGCATGTGAGCCAAGCGGTGCTGGGAGTGGGGGTGCTACCTTTGACAGCTTGAGAACAAGACCCTTCCCTGCTATAAGCTCATGGTCCTCTGTCCTTCCTTACGCCAGTGAATCTTTTTCGGTCTGGGTTACAACTCACAAAATAACCACTATATGAAAACTCAATGATAAACTAGGCAGAAAAATGTGTAAAGCACTCTTCCTGTGTCCTGCATGCCAAGAACCAATTCCTACTCTGCACACAAGGGAGGCTGTCTGACTGTAATGTGAAACATGTCTCCAGCATGCTCAGAATAATAATTTCACATAGTTTGCTGTTGATACTATGTAACATCCAACAATGTCATATGATAAGGGGATTTGGCTGATAGCTCATTCTTTGTTTTCTCTCCAAAAATTGTATGTATCATTATTATTGTGGTTGCTGGTTGGTTTTAAAGCTTCCTCTGTAATCGTGTAATTTGAAACAGATTTTGCTATGAAAAAATGGAATTTTAAATAATGCCTGAATAGTCTGGAGTTAGTTTCTGCCTTTTGTGGCAAAATTAATTGATTTCATCCTGGAAAGCATTAATTTTTACCTGTTCTTGGGAGAAAAACAATTTACTTGAGCATACCAATGTATTATTTGAAAATATGAAAGCAGCAACAATATCAGTTCTGCTTTGGGCAAAATATTCATGCTAATCATGCTGCAGACTGGAGGTCAGGGTGTACAGGACAAAATGAATGCTGATCTAGTACAATCCAAGTTTTGATCATCATGGTGAACCATCACATTGTCACATTTGTTCCAAGAGCTTGAGATTCATGCATGAGATTCTCACTGGAGTCTTGTCTACTATTCAGCATTATGAGTTTATTCTGAACTATGGTATTTGTGTTACTATATTCATCACTGTCTTTTCACTTCGATGAACTACTTTTGAGCTGTTGATTCTTTTTTTGGTGTGTGTGTGAAAATGAGAATATAATTGAACAGAATAGGAATGACATATAAGGCCAAGTTTAACACAAATGATAGGAAAACACATTAAACTAGAAGAATTTTTCTCTGGTAAGGAAATAGTGCTGAGGAAAAATGCAGGTGTCACCTGTACTGTATTTGGCCACAGTTATTAACAAGGGAAAGGAGGGGCATCTGGGTGGCTCAGTTGGTTAAGTGTCTGACTCTTGACTTCTGCTCAGGTCGTGATCTCGGGGTCACAGGATCAAGTACTGCATTGGGCTCCATGTTCAGTGTGGAGTCTGCTTGAGATTCTCTCTCCTGACCCTTCCCTGTCCATGCTCACTCACACTCTCTCTTAAATAAATAAAATCTTTATTTTTTTAAAGATTTTATTTATTTTTTGACAGCGAGAGAGAGCACAAGCAGGGGGAGCTGCAGGCAAGGGGAGAGGGAGAAGCAGGCTCCTTGCTGAGCAGGGAGCCCGAGGCAGGGCTCGATCTCAACCCCAGGATCATGAGCTGAAAGCAGCTGCTTAACCAAATGAACCACCACATGCCCCTTAAATAAATAAGATCTTAAAAAATAAAAAAGGGAAAAGGAATTTCTCCAGAACTCTAATAGATTTTACACCTCAGATTTGTCAAAGGTAGGTGAAAAAATTGTTTTATCACATTCTATACTGAAACTGACAGTCCACCTAGATAGATTACAGGAATGGTCCTAATGTCCTATACTTCTTTCTATCCAAGATTCCAGAAACATGACTTTTTACTTCCGTCCATCAAGAGGTAAAGTCCATCCACTTTTGAATTTAGGTTGGTCTTGTGACTTGTTTTGGCAGATAGAAGTGGTAAACATCACAGTTTGTTAGCCCTGAGTCTAGGCCTCATGAGGCCTTTCTTGCCTTCATTCATTTCCTTGAACCCCTGGGAGTCTCAGATCAATAAGTCTAGGCTAGCCTGCAGAGGGATGAGAGCTCATGTGGGGGACAGCCAAGGCAGATGAGGCCATTCTAAACCAGCCAGCACTCTGCTGACCTGTCAACTGACTGCAGACACATGTATGAACCAAGCAAGTGTAGCCAAACCTAGTCCAGAGCAGCAGAAATGTCCAGCTGACCCATGAACAATTATAAATGCCTTTTGTTTTAAGTCACTGAGTTTGGGGGTGATTTGTTATGCACTGTTAGCTGACTGATTCACCATCTGTGTTCTATCTGATGGAACACACTTTGAGAAACATTGAATTAGACAGAAAACTCCATCAAGGCATAGGGATCATATCTGTATTTTCAACTTCAGCTCCACAATATCTACACTAGGGCCTGGTACAAGGTTAACACTTTGTAAGTACTTATTCAATTAGTGAATTAATCAACTTCCTGCCTTGAGCTCCAAGAATATTGTGCATTTGTGTATTTGTGAACATTATCAGCATCTGCTTTAGACGTTTTTGGAAATTGAGTGAGCTGCATACAGCTTACATCCATTACTCTGACAATGTAACCTGGTTTAGAGATCATAGTTAAAACAGGTATTAGGCCGAGGGTAACAATAGCTTTTAATTTGTGTGTCTGCTGTAATCTTCTAGTAGTAACCATCTGGAGCTCTGGGGGGAAAGGATTCTGGAGTCTCATTGAAGGTCAGTGGAAAGAGAATTGAAATGAATGAACAGTGTGGGTTCTGGGTTGGGTGGTTAGAAAGACAACAATCTACTTTGTGCTTGCCCATCCCATATTAAACTGGTTACTTACTGCAGCACTAAAGGCTAAAGGGTTTGTATTAGTTTACTGTTGTGCCACAAATTCAGTTGCTTAACACAACACAAATTTATTATCTTACAGTTCTGAAATTCGAAAGTGTCCTACAGGATTAAGATCAAGACATTGGTAGGGCTGTGTCCCTTCTGGAAATTCTAAGGAAGAATCTATTTCCTTATCTTTTCCAGCTTCTAGGGAGTTGCTTGGTGTGTGGCCTCCTTCCATCTTCAAAGTTAGCCATGTGGGGCCAATTCCCTCTCCTGACGTCATCTCTCTGGTTCTTCCTTTTCTACCTTCCTTTCCCACTTTTAAGGACTCCAGTGACTACATTGCATTAACCTGTATAATCCAGAATAATCTCCCTATTTTAAAGTCATCTGATTAGCAATGTTAATTCCATCTGCAACCTTGATTCTGCTTTGCCATGTACATGTGCCATATGTACCACAACATATTCACAAGTTCTGAGGATTAGAATGTGGGCATCTTTGGTGGGTGGGAGAGGCATTATTCTGCTGACTACAGGCTTCATATACTGAAGGTGGAATCTCAGTCCTCTCTGACTGGGAGTTGAGAGTTTCCCTTTGATGCTATTGGGACTTTAATGGTGATGATTACTTTTTGAGGCTATTATGACTGATTTCTCCAAAGAGTTAGGGAAGAATCCAATCCACACATGGTTTTCTGCAGATTATCCAGTAGGGTACTTGGAAAAATAACAGAGACATAAACCAGCAGCTTCAAGTCCTGAGGAACATTACAAAAGTTTGGATTTCCAGGATGTATCTAAAACCTACTGAATTAAATTTTCAGGGGTGGTACTGAAGAATCTGTACTTTTAAGAACTTCCTCTGGTGACTCTGATACACACACAAGTTTGGGAAACACTAGTGTAATGTCCTGAGTTACACGACTCTCTTCATGCCCAGATTATGTTGAGCTATATTTCCCTAGCTAACCCCAACACCTGCTGGCACAGACATTTGATTTTTCTCAGTGAAACTTCTGGGTATTTCACAATCTATTCTGAAAAGAAAGGCCTAGAAACGGATCAAATCTAACTTTAATATAAAAACATTCACTTTTGGATCATTCTAGCAGTTTAGACCCCCAATCCTGCCGTGTTTCCCAAACTGATGATATATATATATGAATATATATGAATATATATATATATATACTCATGATTTTCCCACTCGTGACAGACCTGATTTTGTGCGACACAGCGTACATGGCACTGTAGAGGATATCTTTCATCTTTATACAGAACTTAATCAATTGAGAAAGTACTTTGGAAATCATGAACAACATGACTGTCATCTCTGGTACTGACCCACTTCATAGGTCATGGCACAAATGTATCAGCATGGCAGCCCACCTGGGCTAATGAAAATAAATAAATCTTTGGTATCTCACCTTCTCCAGGAATTGGAATATGGTCAAGTAATCTCTATTTGGGAGTGATAGTAATCATGCTAGAAAACACAATCTCTTGAAAGACAATTACCCAGTCAAGATACATAGATTTTTCAGCAATGTTGCCACATTATAGCAATGGCACAAGGGTTTATGACTTCTTTAACACACAATGGGGCCTCTCTGCCCACCTCCCACCAAGCCTGGACAGGCTGCACCCCTGTTCCACCATTTATAATCCCTCTACCCCTAACCAAGACCCTGGGGAAGATCTCTGCAGGCCTTCAGTCCCAAATCCCTTCCAGATAATGATGGCGATAGGTAGATGAGATTTTTATCCTTCTTTGATTTACTGGCTCTGGTTTTTTGGCAAATCAGTGGGTTAAACGGCAGGTATGTGTTATAACCAGAAAATTCGGGGCACGGTTCTGCCCTTCCTGATATTACCCCTTCCTGTTGCCCAGACCTCTCCCAAACTCCTTCCCACAGCTCCACTCTAGAAAGAACAGTCCAGATACCCATTTCTCTGCTTATGATTGCTATTTACCTAATCGCATGTGGTTTTTCTCATTAACTCTCATGTTCATGAGGTGAGGTCCCCATTGCTTGGTAATCTTGAGTAGCTCATACTCACTCCATTTGGATGGATCCTCTGTGGCATTTGCCCAGATTCTGTGTTCTTAGTTTTCTTCATTCTTGTGGTCTACAGCAAGTGTTGATGAATTTTTTTCTCCCATCCAAGTACTAACCAGGCCCGACCCTGCTTAGTTTACGAGACCAGACGAGATCGGGCGCGTTCAGGGTGGTATGGCCATGGACGATGAATTTTTTTCTATAAAGGGCCAGGTGGTAAATACCTTAGACTTTGTGGGTCATGTAGTGTCCATTGGTACTACTCAACTTGGCTGTTAAACCATGAAAACCACCATCAACAATATAGAAACAAACAAATGTGTTTGTGTTCCAATAAAACTTTATTTATGGGCACTAAAATTTTAATTTCATATAATTTTCATGTTTCACAAAAATATTATTTTTCTTTAGGTTTTTTGCTGTTGTTGTTGTTGTTGGCTGTAAAAACCATTCCCAGTTTACAGTCTGAAGGTGGATTTGGCCTGTGGGCCACAGTTTGCAGGTCTAAACTCAAACCTTCTGGTCTAAACACAGAACCTTCTACACTTCTGCGGTGAAGGATATGGGCTCAGAAAGCATATTTCATAGGTGTGGATCCCAACACTGCTGTGTGCTGATGTGATCTTAGACTTGGTGCCTATGTTTTTGTATCTTAGCTCTTCATCTGTAAGATAGGAATGTTCTAGGACCTACCTCATTGGGTTCCTGTGATGAATAAATGAGACAAGACAGGTAAAGCATGTAGAATGGGGCCTGGTGCATAGTAGGTCCTTATTATTATTATTATTATTATTATTATTCTGATGAACTTTTCCTGTTTTATTTGCATTTCTATAATGCTTTGCAGAATTTACTACCTATTTTATTTCTTCTCGTTAACTCAATACCTTTCTTTCCTCTAAGCCAGATCTCACCTCTGATTAATACCACATACTTAACACACAATTTGATATTTTTAATTGTGAGTGACACATATCACCAAATCTGAGATTGATTAAGTATATACATATTTTAAAACTTGATTATAAGAAATAATTGACAAATAATTAACAGTACATAAGGAAAATCACAGTTAACACAACATCAGGTAATTAAGCCAATTACTTTTTTTCATTTATATGATGACTATAACTCTATCCAGAGAGTACTAAACACGTGGATGAAAACATTTCAGGTGAGGGAGTCATTTGGATAATGGAAGTTAAATTAAATATAGTTTAAAGTTAAATTAAATTATACTTTCTTTAAAATATCCTTTCCTGGATAAGCAGTTATGTAAAGTATTTCTTAAATGTATGAGAAAATTGTATGAGTCATAAGAATTACTGGAAATAATATCCAATTTTTTATGGGTGATATCATTCCTTAGTCACTGCCATGTCATGACAAATACTTTTCTCGATTAAATATTGCAGGAAGTGCAAAGATATCCTGCAAAAACTATCTGGGTTGAGAATGCTACTAGAATAACCACTTTTAAGTGTCCACACACCATTACTTCCCTTATGAAATCAGACTTGATTATACATTAATGACAATTATTATTATTTTTTCTAGTTAGTATCCTGATCAGGATTTAGCTTATGGGATAGATCACTGCTGGTTAGATCTGAACCACAGTGAGAGACACATTACAGTCATGAAGGATAATCTGTGCCTTATGGTTCACTTTTTAGATCCCAAAAGTAGTTTCGAATAGTTAGGTTAAAGAAAAAGGCATGAAAATTTTAGAAAAATAGATTCCTTTAGATGAATCTAACTCATTGATGGATAATCTGGATTAATTCCATGGTTATAACAAACCTGATTTCCCCCAAAAGTTTTCGTATCTTCCCTCGCTCTAGTAGAATCCTCACAGAGCACTGGAAGTCTTTGGAATAATATTTGAAGTTCTATTGCATTCAAAAAATAAGAACTATATAATATCAAATATTTAGCAAGTTTGGCAAAACATAACATGTTCCCAGGGAAATTGCTACACCCATATGGTTTTATGGTCCCAGACTGTCGCAGAGGGTAGGTTTTAGAATTCTGCAGAAAATTCTTTTTACATATGATGTTTCTTTTCCTCCATTTGGAAAAAATCTAGATTCTTGCTAGCCAAAGTGTGGTCCATGGGTGGCAACATCAGCATCACCTGGGAGCTTACGGGTTAGGAATGCAAAAGCTACCTATATGGCTGAAGGAGAATCTGCAATGTAACAGGATGTGCAGGAGATTTTGTGTGCACGATCAAGTTGAGAAATGCTGATCTGGATGGCCCTCATTTAGCTCATTCCCATACCTGATATACTAAACTGCCAACCAAAAAAAAAAAATAGCTAATCACTTTTGGAAACTGGGGTCAAGTTTCATCCATTTGGAGATGATGGAAACTGCATGGACAAATACAGCATCAATGACACCTTCATACTCTCTCAGTCTCATACTCAGATCCAACCTTTAAATACTTACACATCATGTTGATACCAAGGTGTAAATTGGCAGATTTACTCCCTTTCAGAAAATGAAAGTGCACAGAAGCACCAGCTTTACAATGGGTCTATGTATGGGATGAGCGAAACCCCATGTCCCCTATCACTTACTGAAGTGAAATTTTCCATTGCCATTTGTGGTTGGAAGAAATCCACAGAACATGCTTCAATGTCTTGAAACTTGTTTTGTTTCCTCTGTAAAATGGAAACAAGGGTGGTGATTTCATTGCAGAGTTAGTGTGGGAAATATACAAAATAATGACTGTAAAGTCTTAGCACAATTTCTGGCACAGAGTAAGCTCACCAAATGGCAACTGTTGCAAATACCTAAGGATTCCTGGTTGGGAGGACTGGCTGCTTCCTGGGGATTGCTAAGATCCTGCCAAATGGTGGGAGATGCTGGCACCATAAACACAGCTCAGCTGTGATGAGGAACTTCTCTCCAGTAAATAAACCTGCTAGAAATTCCAAAGACCAAATATCTCTTCTAGGACATTTGAATACAAGGAGATTTCCTTAAGTATTGATGAAAGCCACGCAGAGAGCAAGTTACTGGGAGATGGTTGGTGTTCCCTGAGATGCTCCTCATCTATTTGGGGATGTGGAACTAGCTAGCACCCATGTGATTTGAATCTACAAAGTTGACATTGTGCATCATCAAGGTAACAGGACCATCCCAGACCTTGAGATGTGGCCCACCTGAGGTTTAACTGATTATTCAGCAAATATGACCTGGAGAGTCTGACCTCCTTCTGTGACTACTGTCAAAAAATGGACACTACCTGGGGGCAGTCCTACCTCAATGAGTGATTACAGTTGAACATGCCTGTCCTTAGGTGTGGACTTTTGAGCTATGCAAAGTTAACTCCACATACTTTGCAGCATGAATCTGGCAGATTGGGACGGGCCAACTGAATGAACATGGATGTGAATGAGGTCTCTCTATCAGGTAAATCACTTATCTCTGTTTCATGCAAGTGTATTTCTGGAATTTTATCTTGTTCCTTTGTTTGAAACAGACTCATCTGTTCTGTTCTGTTTGTTTTTGTTTTTGTTTTTTTTAAATTCCCTTGCCTCTCTGTGTTGGTTTCTGTGCATTAGACAAAACATTTACCTCTCCTGGTCGTGACCAGAGTGGAGATGACCTTTCTCGTTCAGCTGGGCATTACTCTTGGTTGTCCCTCAAACCTTCGTGCTCATCCAAATTGCTCCTTTGTTCTTAGTGGCTCAGGATCATTGAGGGTGTGCCAGATCCGTCTCCATGTGGGTTTTTTCTCATTCCCCCGATGTGTAGGAGTTGCTCAGTGAGTTTTTGGATATCTTTCAGAGGGAATTGTTCCATATGTAGCTGTAGATTTGGTGTGTCCATGAGGGGAGGTGAGTTCAAGAGTGTCCTGTCACCTTGACAGGTTCTTGAGCCAGAACCTCCTGAATGAGGTCACAAAAGCACCTGATGACTGACTTTTGAGTCTCAGGTAAAACTTAGATGTGGAACATGATCTGCTGACTTCAAGGCTGTATCAATAAAAAGAGAAAATCATACCTACCCCTAACCTCTCAATGTGGAATTTCTAATTATGTACTTTAGGGCCGAAAACCCTTGGGAACTGCTCTCCCAGGCTAATATGTAACTATTTGAGGTTCTCTCTTAAATGTGCTGCCCATCCTACGAACAGTTGCAGGATAGACAGGCTGTGATTTGCCTTAGGGCCCCATCTACCTTCTTTACAGCCTCCCCAGGGGGAGTAGAAGCCCAAGAGTCTCCAATGACATGAATCTCAGGAGAGGAGTGCCCACTCTGGAAGAGGAAACTGCTTCAGAATGTTCTGGAATGAGTCAGCAATAAAATATGTATTTAATGGGACTCTGGCATCTTGATTTGCCAAGATAACATGACAATAACAACTAAAGAAAGACAGTGGGATTTGGGTCCACTTAAGGAAGACATGAAAGCATTCCCAATTTTCATTAGCCACGACTTTTTTATAGTTATGTAAGAAAATAAGAGTACACCTGACCTTTCAGGTAATTAATTGTCAAGAGTCATGATCTTCCCCTCTATGAAAAGGAACTAAATTTAATGATGACTCACTTTAGGAACTTGCAACTAGAAAAAAATGCATTCACAATTAATAATGAAAGTAATTACTTAACCCCACGAAAGGTAAGCCTAAGATGATTTTCATGTCTAAGTAAGTTTAGCTGTTCATTCACCCCTTGAGATTATCCATAGACAACCAATTGATGTTTGGGCTGGATTATATCAATTTCTTAAAATTAAAACTGATAAGGGGTGAAATTCAGCCTAGAGTAATTGCTTGACTAAATTGTTTCACATATATTTATCTTTTTAAAGCAGAATTGACTAGCAAATGAAGTCAAACTGGCTTCTGAGTGAAGGTTTGTTTTTTTTTTTTAAGATTTTATTTATTTGACAAAAAGAGAGAGAGAGAGCACAAGTAGGGGGAATGGCAGGCAGAGAGAGAGGGAAAAACAGACTCCCCACTAAGCAAGGAGCCAGATGTGGGGCTCATCCCAGGACCCCGGGATCATGCCTGAGCCAAAGGCAGAGACACTCAACTGGCTGAGCCATCCAGTTGCCCCTGGCTGAAGTTTAAAATATTTGTCATTCACAGGACTTTTCTATTTAGTTAAGGGGAGAAGCACCTACACCCATTATCATGCTGATGCAACTGTTTTAGAACAAATTCTGGAGAGTAGAGCTTGTGCGCTCCTTTGAATCTGGAGACATTTACCTGATCAACACCTGCAAAACGTTTTTATCAGTTTCTACGGCCTCTCTGTGGGACCTGAGTTTATTTCCTTCCTGTGCTGTCTCTGTGGCCCATACAGGTGTGTTCAACTTCACCTGGAAAAAATGCAGGAGTTCTAAGACAGAGGGAAATCGTTCAGGACCCAAGTGCCTTCTCTTTCAATACATTTTAGGGCATAAAATAATGTTGTCTCTACTTTATACATTCTCATGCACATTGTTTATCTAAAGGCAATAAAAACTAATTGGGATAGAAGAAAATTTAAGTGTTATAATCCAATATATGTACTCTCTCATTATATTTTAAATTTGAATCCAAACTAGAAGCTTAATCTGGGTGGTAACTTAAATCTTGAGAATTTTATTACAGGCATAGATATTTTATTTTTTAATATACAAAATGCAGTATCATAGGAGGTTATTAAACGTCTAAGCCCTAACTTTTGTAGTGCTGTATGCAGATTCTTCCACTAGAGGGCCCCTCAGCTAAATACATTGCAGGGAGGTGAAAAAGGATTTTTTTTCCATGATGAAAAGTCCATTACAAGAAATCAAAAGGTTTTTGAATCTCTATCATTACTGTATATTAATGGAAAATTATTTTACATAAAAACATACAGATATTCAGTGAAAGCTTTATAAGCTGGGAGTCTATGGTTACAGGAGAATGTCATAAGCAAAATAAAAAAATAGAATCTTAAATGTTTGTGCCAGATGGCAACTTTTAAAAGCCTAACAAAATAATTATTTTAGAAATACTCTAACTTCATTACAAATATTGCTTTTTTTTTAAAGGAAACAATCTTAGAAGTAATCTCTAACATTCTCTATTTTACTGAAATTGGAGAAATCAAGGGCCAGAAATCAAGATGCCAGCCTCCTGCCCCCAGTTCCAGGCTTTTCCCATTCTTCTCCAGTAAATGATATTCTCTATTCAATCTACCTGTATCTGTAAACTGTCTAGAATAAATAATTGTCCTTTTGATTCTCAAGTCCTGGAAAATATCCCACATTCCATGACTTTCAGGCTGAGCATTAGGTAATACTGTGGTTTTTGTCACTGCTGATGGCATTGTGGTCCCATTGTCAAATGCCTCTGGCCTTAAATTATACCCCAGGCTCTCTACCGGGTTTTGCTGTGTCAATTTCTGGTTATGTAAATTCACTGATTGTAATTACTACTATTTTATTTTAATGTCTCTACGTTTTTTAAAAATTTTATTTATTTATATGACAGAGAGAGAGAGAGAGAGATCACGAGTAGATAGAGAGGCAGGCAGAGAGAGTGGGGAAGCAGGCTCCCTGCTGAGCAGGGAGCCGGATGTGGGGCTCGATCCTAGGACCCTGAGATCATGACCTGAGCCAAAGGCAGAGGCTTAACCCACTGAGCCACCAGGTGCCCCTCTACTTTTTTTTTTTTTAAAGATTTATTTATTTGAGAGAGAAAGAGAGAGTGCATGTGAGTGGAGAACAGAGGGAGAAGGGGAATCTCAAGCAGACTCCCCACTGAGTGTAGAGCCCAACCTAGGGCTCCCTCCCAGGACCCCCAAGGTCATGATCTGAGCCAAAATCAAGAGTCAGACGCTTAACTGATGGAGCCTCCCAGGTGTCCCTAATTTCTCTACTGTTTTTTAACTACACTTTGGCACGTTATATTTTTAGTGGTTGTTCTAGGGACATATATATCTCAGTGTATATGCATTTACATACATAACAGTATATCCTTTTATATATACTATATCTCGATGCTATATCCTTTACACTACAGTCGTCCTACTTATTACATGTATATAACATTACAGATCTCACGAGACTATTAAAATCAAGTCACAAAGTTTTAAAAGACGAAGAGTAAAAAGGTCATCTTTTTTATTTGCCCACATATTTATCATTTCCAATGTGCTTCATTCCCAGTTCCCTTTGGGGTCCTTTTCCACAGCCTGATGAACTTTCTTTCAAGATTCTAAAACTAGGGCACCTGGGTGGCTCAGTCGTTAAGTGTCTGCCTGGGATCGAGTCCCATATCAGGCTCCCTGCTTGGTGGGAAGCCTGCTTCTCCCTCTCCCACTTTCCTTGCTTGTGTTCCTGCTCTTGCTAGCTCTCTCTCTGTCATATAAATAAATAAAATCTTTAAAAAAAGATTCTAAAACTATTTTATGAATACAGGTTTCAAAGCAAAAATATTTGGCATACCCCAAATTTTACCTATTGTGTAATTTCAAAGCATATGATTTTATCACTTTACAGAAGCTTTTGTATGACACCTCTTTTAACACAGGATTTGTATTTATCTGTCATTATGCCCAAAAGCAGCATCTACAAAAAGACCAAAAATCAAACAAACAAACAAACAAAAAACAACAAAAAAAGTTGAGTGTAGCTTTAAAAGAATGGAAAAATAACTGAAATAATTCAACTTAAAAATCATGGTAATACACACATGACATATCATTTATCATCTTAACCATTCTTAAATATACGGTTCAGTGACATGAAACGATATTAAGTGACATTCACATTATGCAGCCATAACTCCGATCCATCCACAGAACTTTTTTCACATCGCTAAACTGAAAATCTGCATGCGTTTAATAATAACTCCGCACTTTCCCCTCCCACAGTCTCTGGCAACCACCATTCTACTTTCCATCTCTATGAGTTCGACTACTCATATAGATGGAATCATATAATATTTGTTCTTTGGTAACTGGCTTATTTTACTTAATAGAATATCCTCGAGTTTTATCCATGTCGCAGCATATGCCAGAATTTCCTCCATTTTTAAGGCTGAGTATTATTCTACTGTGTGTATATGCCACATTCTTCTTATCCATTCACCCAACAGTGGGCACTTGCGTTCTACCTTTTAATTATCGTGAAAAGTGCTGCTATGAAAGTAGGTTTAAAAATCTCCATTCAAGCCCCTTCTTTCAATTTCTTTGGGTCTATAGAAGTGGAATTGCTGGATCATATAGTAATTCTACTTAATAATTCAATTTTAAAAAATTTAAAAACTGTTATAATACTATTGTATGATTCCTATTGCAGGAAGGTCAAGAACAGGGAAAACTGTTATAGTGAATAAGTCACAGAAGTGTAATTACCTCTCTGTGGGGAAGGCTGAGTGAAAGGGCCAGGAGGGAACTCTCTGGGGTAATGGAAACATTTTACATCTTGATCTGGGTAGGTTACACAGTATGCATAAAAATGCATCAAACCAAACATTTAAGATATATATATATATATAGATATATTTTTTACTTTATGTGAATTATACCTAAACATCCTCAAAGATGTTTAATAGTGATATTTTTAAATAAATATGACTCAGAAAACTCAGAGCCATGATATATTTAAATTTGACTTAAATATAGATAGATAGCTAGGAAATCAATTTTATACATTTAAAAAACCATTTGTAATATCTCATTAAACAGGGCACCTTTCCCAAACTCACCAGGCAGTTCTAGGAAATTCTACATGTCATGCTAGAGTAAAAAGGCCATCGAATAGGCAAATGTTTCCTTTTGCCTAGAGTTCCACAGAAGAATAAGAAAAGAGAGAGGGTTCAAAGGATATGTTTCCAATTTTAACCATTTGAGAAACTTATATCAATAGTACCCAAGGGAAGTTCATAAACGTACACATAAAATTGATCTTGAAATCTGGGTAATCAATGCTTAAATAAGTCACTCTTTCAATGTTTTTTAATTTTTTTTAATTCCACAATTCTGAGTATGTATGTGCTTATGGCTGAACAAGCTTTGTTACCATAGAGGCTGTTGGAGAAGTCTGCCAAACAAACACTAAAAATTACCTGCCCACATATTTTTTTCTATGAACAGCTTATCTAACCCACAGCAAATTCAGAAGCAGAAAAAAAGGCACTTTTGCATCCAGCAAGATAATTCACTTATTCTAGAAAGAGGGGTGTTAGAATAAGCACGCCTGGCTGATGGACCGCTCAACAATAATGCAGCAAAAAAAGTGAGCTAATGGAAGGCATTGTGGTTAAAGCCGGGGGGAAGAGTAAAGTACAGGATTACCCGATGAAATTAGGAGACAGAAAGCTGAGATTCAATTTGGAAAATCTATCTAGAGGAAGAAGGACTCGGGAAAGGTCTCTGGAAGGGAATCTGAGATTATGCGTTCGGTGTCTACCGGCTCCTAAGCTCCCCGCAGACGGGAGCAGGGGCTCACTGTCCATCACGGAGCTGGTCCATCACGGAGCTGGTACCACTGAGCCCCGGGGAAAGATGGTTACGTGCCCAAATGAGGCATGAGGTGTGTGAACAAGAAAGCAAGACGAATAGAAGGGCAGAGAACTTTGTGTGTAATGAGTGATCAAGAGGCTTGGTGAGTGATCGCTGGCACTGACAATGTGGAGGAAAGGACTAGTTCGGATGACATTATGGAGAGAGGGAGTCAGTTACCTGGTACAGTGGGACCAGTCTCACCAGCTGCCTGTAAAAATATTACACTGGGATATTAGTGAGCTCTTGTTATCTCAAAACTGGGGTAGAACATCACAGGACAGAAACTCTAAGAATCAAAGTCCTAATTCTTCAGGGCATTGGGTCACGCAAGCCTCCAGCCAAGCTCTCAGACCAACCAGAGACGCATCTGGGCTTGTGAGTCTGTACGGCATCTCTTGGCTGCCATTTAGAAAACACAGCATTGAATCCCCCACGGCAGCCTTTCCTACTTATAACTGCATTCCAAACATATTTACTAATTGAAACATTTAAATGATATATACATGTATTTTTCCCTGTAAAACAGAGAGAGAGAGAGAGAGAGAGAGAGAGAGAGAGAAAGGCTCACTATAGTCCTTAAAGCACTTTTTGAAAAATTAATATTGTATCTTCAGAAGAATAGTTACAAGATGTGTGTATGGTATAAAGAGTCACGATCAAGTGTCTGTTCATTCTTTGATCAAAAACTCCATTTAGTGTCACGTCTCCCTCACAGGAAAACCAACGTGTTCACCATGATTCTGTCCCCTGCCCTCGCCTCCCACTCCCCGCCCGCAGGGCTCCCGCCACCCTGACTTGTCACTGACGGCTTCCTCTCCGACCTCTGTCCCACTTTTGCCTGCTGCTCACCTTCCCACAGGGCTGGAGCCAATTTCCTCCCAGGCTTCCCCCAAATGCCACGTGCACAGGCAGCCCGTCCCTGGCCAGTCTGCATACAACTTCAACACCTACCCCAGGCAACACTTCTGTGCTTCATTTTAAAAATCCCTTTTATGGCATTTATCACCATATAATGTATATTACTTATTAATTATAGTCGTTGCCTATCTCCAAGCACCAGACGTCAGCTCCAAAGGACAAAATGTCAATTTTGTTCAGTGCCATCTCTGTGATGCACAGAGGACTTCAAAGAAGTGTTTGTTGAAGGCGCGTGTGAGTGAACGCGCTGGTATCTACCAGGCAGCGGAAGGGACAGGACAAGTCCCCTGCGTGACCCTCCTCTATTCTGTCCTCCTCCCTCCCCAGCAGGCGTGGCCACACATCTAAACACATTCCTCCCCTGCTCTGCTTTAAGCTTTGTGTATTTGAAACACTGTATGTGTTTGTTTGCCAAAGATACACTGTTTGGTGTTGCTTAGTTTTGACTTTCTGTAAGGGTGCTCACACGGTACGCCTTCTTCAGCAACGTGGGTTCTTTCGCCCAACATCATGTTTCAAAAATTCGTCCATGTTCTGTATGCCTTTGATTCCGTTTTCATCATTGCATGATATTTTTTTTAAGGATTCCAGTCATCCATTTTTGTGAGAAAGAGAGAGAGAATGAGTGGGGGGAGGGGCAGAGGGAGAAGCAGGCTCCCCGCTGAGCCCCGCGTGGGACTCGATCCCACGACCCTGGGACCATGACCTGAGGCGAAGGCAGATGCTTAATGACTAAGCCATCTATAACATGATTTCACCACAATTAAATTATCCATCTCACTCTTTATTGATATCTGGATTGTATCTAGTTTTGGAATTACGAAAACTGTTGCTCTGAACCTATGCAATCCTGTGCAATTATGTAAGTTCCTTAGATTACTTATCTAGGAGTGGACTTGATAGGCTGTTAGGTCTTTTGTCCTTAATCTTTATTGGATAGTGTCAATTATTTCCAAAGAGGTTGCTGCAATGTACATTTCCTGCAGCACTATATAACCGTTTTGGTTGCTCCACATCGTCCTATAATCTGAGGTTATCAGATTTTTATATTTGTCAATCAGTTGGCAGTAAAACAGCCTAGTGGTTTCAATGAGCATTTACTTGATTATCAATGACATTGAGCTTTTTTGTGTGTGTGTGTGGTATTCGAGTTTCTTCCTCTGTAAAGTGTCTCTTGACAGTTTTTTATTGGGTTATTTTTCTCTTTTTTATTTGCAAGCTTCCCTTACATACTCTGGATAGATACAACTTGTCAGTTTTACATGTTGCAGTATATTCCCTCAGTCATGAGATTGTGGGCTTTTATTTTCTTTATGTTTTCTTTTCATGAACAGGAGATTCTTTCTATTTTAGTGTAATTGAATATATATATATTTTTTTCTTTATGACATACTTATTTTTATATTTTTTCAAAGAAATCGTTTTAAATTCAGAAGTTATATAGATATTTGACACTGTCTTTTAATTGTTTTATAGTACTTCTTTTTACATTTAAGTGTTTAATCCACCTAGAATTGATTGTTTTTTAAAGCATGGTATGAAGCTAACTTCAGGTGTGTCCTGTTTGTTGAAAAATCCAATCTGTTCTCACTGGCCTGCATCTGCAGTTTTCATATTTGTATGGGTCTGTGTCTTTTGTTCCATTGGTTTCTTTGTCTATCCTTTCATTCAGTATTTGTTCTCTCTCTCTTTTTAAAGATTTTATTTATTTCAGACTCCCCACTGTGCAGGAAGCCCCATGTGGGGCTTGATCCCAGGACCCTGGGATCATGACCTGAGAGGCAAAGGCAGACCTAGGCACCCCCCCCAATATTTGTTCTATTAATTTTATTTTCATTTTATTGTGGCAAGAACACTTTCCATGAGATCTAAGTGTACAAAACAGATGCCTATCTATAGGCACAAAGTTGTACAGCAGATCTCTAGAACTCATTCATTTTGCATAACTGAAACTTTATACTTTTTGATTAACAATTAAAAACACTTTAGAAAATAAGAATAGAAAGCTATTTCCTTAATGTACAAGTGATATTTCTTAGGAGCCAATGCTTAATGGTGAAGGGCTACAGATATTCTCATTTATTCTAGATAAGACAAGTCTGTTCATTATTTATTATAATTTATACTATTCTGAAAGTGCTAAGTAATGAAAAAATTTAACGACAAGCAGTATGCCAGCTGGGAAGGAGAGGGGTGATATTCCCTTACTTGCAGATGCTCTCACTATATTTATGAAAAATCACTGGAAACAGTAAGAGAATTCTGTAAAGTGGTCAGTCAGAATTTACATGCAAAAGCAACGGATTTTTTTTTCATGGAAACAATTTCATGAAAGAAGAGATTCCCACTCACACAATCAATAAGACACAGCATATCTAGGAATCCCAATATATGTAAGAACAAATACCAGCTGAGGGGGGGGGCTTGTTACATCATCACTTAATCTTCAAAGCAAAAAACGAGTAGGCATTGTTGTCATAACCATCTTGTAATGGGAGAAAACAGCTTCAGGAAGGTTCGGTAGCCTCCCAAGTTCATTCACAGAACACAGATTTCCCAAGGTCATTCACAGAACAGCAGAATCAGGATATTAACTATTAGACGAGGTTCTACCTTTACAAAGAAAAGCGTAGGACTCTACCGAGGATTCATAAAACACCCAACTCGGCGGAGGTAAGTCTTGAAGGGGGCGGCAGCACGTCCTGAAGGGTGTCCCTTCTCACCAGATCACAGTGCAGTTAGAGTCGCACCCAATAAAAATCCTGACAGAATTTTGTTTTTAGGCAACAAACGTGTTGATATACAATTAATTTTTCACAGCAAGATTTTTCTGTTAATTCACAAAATGATTCTAAGTTCTGGAGTCTAAACACAGAGATTCTAAAAAATAAATAAATAAAATGGGGGAGAACTTGCCCTAGCTGAGACTAAAATATATTATAAAGCTCCAGTCATTAAAATAATGAAATACTGGGATAGAAATAGAACCAGCGTTCTCTATCTGGGGCAGTTTTGCCCCTCGGAGACATTGGGCAATGTCTGGGGACATTTTTGATGGTTACGACCGAGGGATGAAGTGTCACCGTCACTGTGGAGGGCGGGGACGCCGCAGTACGTTCCCACAATGCCCAGGATGCCATCTTCTTCCCACCCCAGCAGTAATCTGGCCCCAAACAGAGAATAATCAGACCCCAAAATGTCAAAGTGCCAAGTCTGAGAAACTAAAATAGACGAATGAACAGAACAGAGTAGAGAATGTAGCATTAGATCTAGGGATCTATTGAAATATAATCGAATATAAAGGTATCATTAAAGCAATGGAAAATGATGAATCTTAGATAATTAGTGAATGAGAAAAAAAGGAAAAGCTAATTCTAACCTCATTTCTTATACCAAATCTGAGAATGCATTAAAATTAAAAACATCCCACAGTATATAAAAAAGGCAAAAGACGAACCACCACCCGGGGGTAATATCCGCATGACATATGTCAGACAAAAGCATTAATACCCCTGATATACAAAGAGTTTTTACAAATCAATAAGGAAAAGATAAACCATACATATAAAATAGGCAGAGCACACAATCAGGATATTAGAAAGTTAAAAATATATATGAAATCAATGATGGAAATTATCTACAAAATGCAAAATATATAGAATGTAATAATAAAAATAATGAAAAATGCTAATTTAAATGAGATATCATTTTTAAAAGATTTTATTTATTTATTTGACAGAGAGAGATACAGCAAGAGAGAGAGAGCACAAGGAGGGGGAGTGGGAGAGGAAGAAGCAGGCTTCCGGCAGAGCAGGGAGCCCAACGCGGGGCTCGATCCCAGAGCCCTGGGATCATGAACTGAGCCAAAGGCAGACGCTTAATGACTGAATCACCCAGGCGCCCCTCAAATGAGATACCATTTTGATAAGACAAAATACAAAAGCCCTCGGTGACTGAGGGCAGGGTCTTGAGTCCCAGCGCCTGGGAATGAGTCCTGCAGTGCCTTCCCTTACTGGCAGTGATAAGCATTACTAGCAACATAAGCTTTCTACTCTCCAATCTCATCCGAAAGCTACAAAGGGCACTTATTACATAATGAATAGTCTAAATTTATGTTGCCCAAATGCTGGCTAAACAGCATTCTTTTATATAGACTGACCTTATTTGACTGTATAAATCTGTACAAATTCAATATTCCTGGTGCAAATCCACTAGAGGCAATATCAGGAAATTTTATTAGCTGTAATGATTTATTCAGGCCTCTAGAGTGCCATTTATTTCCCAGGAGAAAAGTAGTTTAGAGTATTTCAGTATTTCATTATTCACTGATTTCCCCTTAAAGTCCATTAAAAAAGTTCAAGTAAAAAAAATCTCTTACTGGGCTACAAACATCTTTAATGTTTCAGGCAATAGTTATGAATATTTCTGAAGAAATAACATTTGTACATAACCCTAGGATCTTGAAAGGAGCTATTCTATATTAGAAAAAAAAATTTTCTTTCCATTTGCTGTCCCTAATTTACCCAAAGTTCATGATTTTGTACAGCTCTTGAATATGACCATTGGTATTTATCATGCCTAAGGAAATCGGGATTCCCAGCACCCTGAGGTCAAGCGACACCCCAAAACCGAGTGCAGATTTACCCTGTGCTGCCTGTGTCCCTGGAAACCATTTCTGAGGCACTGAAGGCCCCCATGGGCCAGCCCACAGAGGCGCTCAGACACCACAGGCGGGCTGCTTGGTCTTGCACCAAAACCTGTCCTCCTGTGGCACGTCACATCTCGGGAGAGCCTGACCATGTCACCCTTGCCCAGCTTAGGTCCCTGCCAGTCACAGCTGCTGACGGTGGGGAAAGACAGTTCGCCCCACTGAGCACAGGGATCCTGCTAAGGCCTGTTCGTTGCGTGGGAACACATGACTCAGAACCAAAGTGTGTAGCAAAGGAAAGAAGTTACACGAAGTCATTCTTCAGAAGAAGAATAAACAAAACACTCGGTAGGAATTTAAAGGGAAAAAAACCCCACACAAGATTACAAGGCTCACATCCGTTAATGGCAAACCAATTCACAAAACTTGGGACATCTTTAGCCAACAGCTCTACAAACATGAAGGGTCAAGTTATTTTGTGAGGAAACTAACTTACGAGAGATGCTCAGAATCTTCCACTGGTTTCTCAGCATCCTTGGAACGAATTCCCAGGTCCTTACCATGTCTTATAAAGCAGGTCTCTTTGCTCCCTGACATGTCCTCTCACTTTTTGCTTCCGCTCTGGCTCTGACCACACTGGACCCTTTGCCGTCCTTCAAATACGTCATGCAGGCCCCTGCCTCAGGCAAATATTTATTGAAGGAACAAACGAGCATGCATTTAAAAGTCTGACAAACAAGGTAGTGCGGAAAAGCCAACGTTCCCCGTGTGTTCCCCTGTGGCCGGCAGGGAGGTGGGGTGAGGGGTTCCCACAAGGTGCTCAGCCGAGCAGTGGAATTCTCCCAAGGCCCTGCGGACACACGGGGCTGGCTACCTCTCAGCTCTCGGGTCACTTCCATGTTGTTCCAGCAGAAGCACCATGTCTTACCTCCAGTAGGCCTGGCAGCACCCAGGAGCCTCCGGGGCCAGCGCCTCACAAGGTGTCGTTGGCAGGCAGCCGGCTTCTGTACAGTAATTGTTCTGGGCAAAGAATCTTTCCCTGGATGTTCCTCCAGCCCAGCACCGTCACCCCACCCCACCCGTGTGCTCTTTTTCCTCTCAGACCTCTTTAAAGTTCCCTCACACCGTTTAGCTGGCTACTAAGGGGTCTAATATCCCGGAACACTCAGGACTCCCTAGGGCTGGGGTGGGGGCAGGCGGATCTCAAACATCAGCTGCACTTAGATGAAGCTGGTACCTCCTAGCACCTGAGAATGGTGGTCACCAGACTTTCCTAATGCCACTAGGTAGTAGAAAGGATCAAAGAGGAAAGAGGTGAAGTTCCTTATGTTCAGCGAAGGTAACTTGGTTGTTGTGAGCTGTGGAGAGGGAGAAGAAGAAGAAGAAGAAGGAGAAGAAAGGAAAAGAAGATGAAGGAGAAGGGGAGGAGGAAGAAGAAGAGGTAAAAGAAATCTAAACTAGGTAATAATTTGTGCCAAACTATTTCTTTTGTACCCCCCCCCCCACCAAGATAGCTTTGTGATCAACCCTTGTTTCCCAACCTTGGCTGCACACTGGAATCACCTGGGGACCCTTAAAGAAAGTACTGACCTCTGTGATCCACCCCCGGTGAAGCTGGTATAGTTAGGCTGGAGGGTAGCCTGAGGTTGGGCTTTTTAAAGTTCCCCATCGAGATTCTGGTGTGTAGTTTTATATCAGCAATTAAAATGATATGTTAAGGGGCGCCTGGGTGTCTCAGGTGTTAAGCGTCTGCCTTCAGCTCAGGTCATGATCCCAGGATCCTGGGATCGAGCCCCGCATTGGGCTCCCTGCTCTGCAGGAAAGCCTGCTTCTCCCTCTCCCACTCCCCCTGCTTGTGTTCCCTCTCTCGCTGTGTCTCTCTCTGTCAAATAAATACATAAAATCTTTAAAAAATAAAAAAAATAAAATGATATGTTATGATCATTTATAATGATTTTGGCATAATGTTTAATTAAATCATTTATCTCTATTAACAAATACAATCGGCAGATATCTTTGGGATCACACAGAAGTACAGGGACATATTGGGTCACCCGGCTGTAGACATCACTTGGTGTGTTTTACAGAGAGAATGAAGACTATCTGGGAATCCAGCAATTCTTAATATGGTTGAGTAGAGGACATTAAAGAAGTTTCTTCTTTATTCTTAAAAATGTGTCTGATGGCAGGAGTAGGGGCACAGGGGGTGGGGGCGATTAGCAAGTGACGGGAAAGAATAAAATCTTGGAGAGCAAGCAGTTTTTCACTTGAGAAGAACAGTTGGCTCTCCTCAAAAATTCTAAAATTTTATGGTCAGCATTAAAATTTGTATTTTATCCAAGAAGTGAGAGGCTCAGACTATTGCAGAAAATTACTATATTGCTGAAGTACTTCCCCCCTTTGAAGCCATGAAACAGAAGATATCAGGAGTATTGAAGAGGCTTTTGTCTCCTTCACGGGAACACGCTTCCCCTCAGAACTGAAACTCAGTTCACACAGCCTGCTTTGTGTATATCCCACAGCCTCGAGACTGTCACAGTCAAATGCCACCGCTTTTCTAGCACCGCGTCAGGGTCAGACGGCACATGAAAGCTGACCAACTGTTCTTTGCAAATTTGGCCAGGCCTTACCTGGCATCCCGGTGCCATGTCTGTCAGCCTCTCTGCCGCAAACACAGCTGGTGCTGTCTGTCGTGGTTCCTCCACACCTTTTCCAGTTCATCTGATGGCTCAGGAACCAACCATCTAGCTGGATGAAGTCGTTCCTCCTGCAGCCCGGGTGTTTAGCCACGCAGGACGAGAGGTCCTCACATGCTTCCCTCACATGCTTCCCTCACACGCTTCCATAGCGATGGTTTTATACCACTAGCAGCCTGTGGCATGTGAGTGATAGCAAATTCCATGGTTAGGGGTCAAGACTTGCTACCTCCAAAATGTGGCACCTTGTGGCACATGGAACATTTTAAGCTGAAGAAATTTGGGAACAGGCAGGTGCAGGAAGGACTTTCTGATCTTCCCTGAAAGCAGGTAAGAAGAATTTCATGTGAGAGCTCTGGAAGGAAGGGGCATCGTTATCCCTGAAGACAAAGGGACACACAGAGGACTCTGACTGGACAGCCTTCCTAAATTTCCCCAGGTTGTAGTTAGTTCACACTCTGTCCACGCGTGTCTTTGTGCGGCTTCCGGCTCTTCATCAAGCCTGCACAAAACACTTAGGTTTAATGGTTTCTTCAGGTCTTCGTTTCCTTACAAAGACTCCAGTGTCACATAAACTTTAAATTAAATAGATCTATACACTTTTCTCTTGTTAGTCTGTCTTTCACAGGGGTCCCAGTTGAGACCTTAAATTGTTAGGGTAAAAGATATATTTTCTCCTTTATGTGTGTTGATACGACACACATCCAACAATTTCATCCAATAAAGGAATTTCACCAATAGCTTATTCTGTCTTTTCTCAAAAATATTTGTCACCGTCTTTGAGACTGGATTTATAAGCTCCCCTGTGAAGTTGTAACTTGCTCCTGTGTTTGCTCCAAGGAAAGCAGCACTGAATGCCACCTTCCTGCTCTTGAGCTCATCCCCTATTAACAAACCCTAGAGTGGAAAGTAATATTTTCTGCTTGTTTTAAAGAATACTCTTAAGAAAGAAGTCACTATATTTTGCTTTAAAAAGTCATGAGAATGTAAAAAATCTATGCCACTTTTGCAGAAATATCTGTATATTAGGCATCTGAAGGAAAATGGAAAAAGTCTTGCTGTTCAGTTTGTTCTACTCATCCTTCCGGAGTCATTGGACCCGAAGCTGGTTTTAAGTTTATTGTATTATTCTGTGCTATGGTATTTGCGCCTGTTGTCATCTCTGATTTTCCATCTCAATGAACAACTTCTGAGCCATTGATCCTTTTTAGTGAAATTGGTGTCCTAACAAACACGGAAGGAGCAACAAATTACGCAAGTTAACAAGTTCATTTGAAAAGTGGACCCACAGAGGATGTGAGACTCTGAGAAGAAAGTTCTCGCAAGCGCAATGCTTGCTGAAGCCCAGGACAGGTTCTATCCTCACGGCGCATGCTATCATTGTTAGGAAGAAAGCAAGATTTTTGTGGAAACAATAGCCAATGTTCCATTTCCTATTGGTCAGATTATGAGAACAAAATCGTTTCAACTCTATTCCTCTGAAACCACCAAACCACACAGTCACCCCTTGACAGGGCGCCCTCTGAGAAACGTGGGGCAGGAAGCTCACCGTGAATAGGACCATGTCCGGATTTCCCCTTTCAGGCCCTCCTGCCCAGCCTGGGAGTGGGGCATCATCAGTTCTATAGCTACTCCTTGAAGAAGTGAGCCCATCCACCACGAGCCCCGGCCGCAGAAGTGTTCATGATTTCTCCTACTTCATCGTCTCTACTCTTAGACCCTCACGCATGAAGAAGTAGATGCCAGCAAATCCTATTTTTCCATCTACTTAGAGTGCTTGAGGGCTAACAGTCACACCTGGAGCCGAGGATGACAAATTGTTTTTGATTTGTGTGTCAACAATAATTAACTAGTAGTGACTGCCTGGCGCACTGGGGTGGGAAGGATTTGAGGTCACATCTGATTTCAGTGGGAGAGGGGCTGGTGATCAATTAGTCATGCGGTAGTGGGCCGGGAGTGAAAAATGACACCACATCAGCCATGTATTTCCATTCCTATCTTTACTTCATTATTTTGACAGCAGGAAACTAAACACTTTAGGTGCTGATGGTGGAATTTAAGGTGCCAGCAATGAGTTGAAGGAGGCATTGAGGATGTTAGCCTTTCGATGGATTCTCCAAAAATCCCAAGGCTTCGCCTGACTTCAGCCTGCTCCATAAAGTATAGTAGGTGAGGATTTGGGGACAATCATTGACACAAATGAGGGGTTCTCATACTTGTCTGAATATTTTAAATACCCATGGAACCTTATAAAAATCAATTCCTCAACTGAGGACTATGAGATCATATTCTCAGAGTTCAGGATTTTAAAAAAAAATCCTCAGATGACTCAGATGCACACAAGTTTGGGAAACAGTGATAAAAATCTGCTAGGGGGAACTGAAATCTGACTTCTTCCCAGCAGGATGCCTAGGAACTATTTGTCAAAGCGGCTGCTTGAGGATTTTACCCAGCAATGTGAGGAGATGTAGTGTATTTCCAGACTTTGATGTGTAGATATCTGGTTATCTCTCCTTGGGGGATGTTGGGAGTCATTGGAAATCACTGCATAGATCCTTTAATTCATTAAGGTTTGAAAATAACAGTATTCAATTATATCATTCCCTTTTCATATTTCAGCTGGGCTATTTCTATAAAGAATCTTTCATTCTTTGTTTCTATTACTTGCCTCTTTAGTAATTGTGTAATTACCCCGAGTTACAGTTCATATAGGAAAGGCAAGATAAAGGATCGATTTTTCCATTTATAGGTCCGTTTTCAAAGTCATGAATTTAGCATCCTCCGAAGGTGATCAATGAAATTTTTGCCTTGCTTTTTTAGTATCATTTTGGGCTCACGGCTAAAACCGTATGTGAAGTGTTTCAGTGCAGTGACGTACGACTGCTGTTTCCTTGTACTCATCCCATTGCTCTCTCTGCACCCAGTAGGAACATCTTTAAGTCAACGGCTCCTTAATCTTTTTGACATGACTCTAGTAACTTTTGACAGATTCCTTGCTTTTCAGTCTGAGAAGAGGTTCTAGCTTCTTATTTTACTTAGAATCAACCGTGGCTCCAAGGAGCCTTATTTCTTTTTGGTTGCAAATGGCACCGTGAGGTCAGAGTCTGGATACTAGGGGTGCTCATCACGACTAGGTTGGTTATTGTTTCTCGACCTTCTAAAAACCGATGAAAAAAGCTTTTTTTAAAAGATAGATTATGAGTTCATCTTGGAACTTCCAATTTAAATTCAGTATTTTATGATTTTACTCAATGTCATTAACCTTGCATCTGTATATGCATATTTTTTCCCCAGGCCCAAACTCCTGGTTGTCAGTGACACCAACCTAAGTTTTCCTTCATTTTATCCCACGGGGCTCACACACCTGCTTCGAAATGACCACATCATCATCACCCATAACAGGACAACACTGAACATAGTTTTCATATTTTTTAAAAGATTTACTTATTTTTTATTGAGAGAAAGAAAGAGAGAGTGAGGTGTGGAGGGGCAGAGGGAGAAGGAGAGAGACAATTTCCAGAAGGCTCCCCGCTGAGCAGGGAGCCCGATGCGGGGCTCGGTCCCAGGGTCCTGGGTTCATGACCTGAGCCAAAGGCAGATGTTTAACTGACTGAGCCACCCAGGCGCCCCTGCAGGGTTCTTTGTTTTTTTTTTTTCTTTTAAAGTTCTTTATGTCCTTAGGGTTATCCCACTGAGATACGAATCAATGAACTTTTATAAAATCATTCGGAGTAGTTTTTCTTTGTGTGATTATGAAAATCAACCAGATACACACTCAGGTTCATTGATTTGGTTTTGCTTTCAGTATTGAGGGATTGCTTTTCTATTAGTTTATTTTGTTATGTAATCATGGAAAACACATACATGATTCCAAAGTCAACTATACAAAGCAGAGTTCACTGAGAAAAGTCAAGTTTTGTCTGTCTCTTCACCCTACTTCCCTCCTTGCCACTGGTAATCATTTAATTTTTTAAAAAGTTGATCCTTTTATTTTTTTTTAAATGGAGTCAAGTAGGATGTATATATGTATCTCCCTTCTTATTAATAATGTTTTAGAAACGTTAACCCCTCAACTGTAATATAAGAGGCATTTCTTTAGGTAAAATATGTATATAATGAATAAGCTTTTTTTCAGCAAATATTGCCATTGGGCAGCAAGGGCACACAGCCCCACGTGGGAGAATCATCCAAGCAGCGTGCTCATGGCTCCAATCTCCAGTTTGCACTGGCCCCCTGGGGAATGAGTTTTGCAATCATCCCTTCCAGCAATGATGACATATAGGAAAAAATGAGACAGGGGCGCCTGGGTGGCTCAGTGGGTTAAGCCTCTGCCTTCAGCTCAGGTCATGATCCCAGGGTCCTGGGATCGAGCCCTGGGTTGGGCTCTCTGCTCGGTGGAGAGCCTGCTCCCCCACTCCCTCTGCCTGCCTCTCTGCCTACTTGTAATCTCTCTCTCTCTCTGTCAAATGAATAAATAAAAAAATCTTAAAAAGAAAAAAAATGAGACACTGTAGATTTTTACTTTTTGTCTTTTTTCTTTCTTTTTCTTTTCTTTTTTTCCCTTTTTTTTAGAGAGAGAGCAGAGGGATGGGGCGGAGGAAGAGAGAGAATCTCAAGCAGGCTTCACACCCAGTCTGGAGCCTGGTACAAGGCTTGATCTCATGACCCTGAGATTATGACCTGAGCCCAAACTAAGAGTCAGGTGCTTAACTGACTGAGCCACCCAGATGCCCCAGTTTTTACTTTTTGATTTACTGGCTCTTTGTTGTTCAAATCAGTGAGAGCAATAACAAATATGTCTATGTGCTTTGGAACATAACAGTTTATTTCAGCCCCAGTTTTTGGAACCCAGATTCTTCCCTATAAGCTGCCACACCGTGTCCACTGCATGGTCTTCCCCAAATGACTCCACACATCTTCCCCTCCAGTGGAGCCGACTACACCCCCTGTTTCTCTGCTGCTTCTACTATTAAGTAAGTAAGTAATTTGCAATTTTTTTGCCTTCATAGTCATCAAAGTGGTTCATTGCCAGGGCAACTAGAAATGATGAACCCTCATTTTGGGGTTCAGTAGGTCTGTATGCTCTATTTGATTAAGTTCCAAATATCTTTTTGGTTCCTATCGCTCCTATGGTCCAAAATGTGTAAAGCATTCACCTTTTTGCAGTACTGCTGGCTGACTTTGGAGCCAGACTTCCTGAGTCTGATTCCTGTCTCTGCCATTGACTGTTGTGTGACCTTTCGTCAGTTACTTAACTTCTCTGTGCCTATATGCCTCATCTGCATAAGTGCCTATCTCATAGGGTTGTCCTGAAAATTGAATCAGAAAATGTACAAAGCCCTTGGAATTATAGTTGGCATATGATGGGTGCCCAGTGGATTTAGTTTTTATTATTATTCTGCTGATCTCTTCCTGATTTAGACTGTTTCTGTATAAGATCATGTCAACCTGTTTAATCTTCTATAAATTCCCTAAAGTGACTTATTTTACTTCTACTAATTAAGCCTAATAGTCTTCCCTCCTACAATGCAAATGATTTGATCAATATCTCCCATTTAACATATAACTCAGTAATTTACTCCTTATATGACCATGTTGCCAAGCTTGAGTTTAATAAATATTAAAAAACATGTGATTGATATTTTATTTTCAATCTTACGTTTAAATATTCTAGACTAGATATGATCCAATTCTTTTTTTATTTGTATAGATACCATAATTATGTCTCTAATCATGCAGGTTTATACAAATTTCAGATAAAACTGCTTTCAGGTTAATTCAATTTAAAAGAGAAGTTTGCCTAAAATAGGCTAATTCTAGTTAATCACATAACAATATATTTTTAGTACATTGGGTGATTAGATGAGACTTTAATAGTAATTATGATTAAAACTTTTGAGAGAATATATAAAGAGATGGAGTATTTCACCAGGAAACTGGAATTTGTAAAGAGGAACCAAGTAGAAACATGTAGAACAAAAAACGAAATAACTAAAATTGAATCCAATGGATGAGTTTACTAGCATATCAGAAACAATAGAAGAGAAAATTAGTATAGTGGAAGAAAGGGCAGTAAGAAATATCCAGATTAAAGCACAGAGAAAAAACCCGGTAAATATAGAAAAGGCCATAAACAACATACAGTAGACAAAGACAAACCTAATACATGTGTGTGTGATTTCCCAGAGGAGACGAAAGGAAGAATGAGGAAAAAGCAACACTAGAAAAGGTACTGGCTGAGAATTTTTCGAAACTGATAAAGCCACAAAAGATCCTAAATAGTCAAAAGCCCTTTTTTTAAACTGGAGATTTTATTTATTTATTTGCCAGAGAGAAAGCGAGAGCACAAGTAGGGGGAGAAGCAGGCTCCTTGCAGAGCAGGGAGCCCAATGTGGAACTCGATCCCAGGACCCTGCGATCATGACCTGAGCCGAAGGCAGATAATTAACTGACTAGGCCACCCAGGCATGCCTAGCCAATGTATCTTAAGAAAGAAGAATGGAGTTAGAGACATCACACTTCCTGATCTCAAATTATATTATAAAACATAGTAATCAAAACAGTGTGGTACTGTCATAAAAACAGACAAATAGACCAATGGAACAGAAGAAAGAGTCCAGAAATAAGTCCAAGCGTAAATGATCAACTAATTTAGACAAGGGTGTCAAGAATGTAGCATGGGCCAAGGACAGTCCTTTCAATAAATGGTGCTGGGAAAACTGGATATCCACATGCAAAAGAATGAAGTTGGACTCTTATACCATAAGCAAACCAACTCAAAATAGATTAAACGCTTAAAGACCTGAAACTGTGCAATTCCTACAAGAAAGTATAGGTGGTAAGTTCCTTGGCCTTGGTCTTGGTGATGAGTTTTTGGATATGACACAGAAAGCTCAGGCAAGAAAAGCAGAAATGAATAAATGGGACTACATCAAACTAAAAAGCTTTTGCATAGCAAAGAAAGCCATTAACAAAATGAAAAGTCAACCTACAGATCGGAAGAAGATATTTGCGAATAATATTTCTGATTAGGCGTTAATAAACAAAATATATATGGAACTCATGAAGCTCAACAGCAAAATCAAACCAAACCAAAACAATCTGGCTCCCCCAAACTCAAACCCAAATCAGGCCCAAATAGTCTGATTAAAAGATAGATAAAGGACCTGAATAGACATTTTCCAAAAATGGCTAACAAAGAGCCAACAGGTACATGATGATGGTGCTCAACATCATTAATCTTCGTGGAAATACAAAACAAAACCTTAATGAGATACCTCGCACCTGTTAGAATGGCCATTACTAAAGAGAAGAGAGATACCAAGTGCTAGTGAGGATGTGGAGGAAAGAAAACCCAGGTGCACTGTTCATGGAAATGTAAATTTGGACAGCCAGTCTGGAAAACAGTATAGAAGTTTCCCCAAAAATCTAAAAATAGAACTACCATGTAATCGAGGAACCCCTCTTCTGGATCTATACCCAAAGGAAATGAAATCGATACCTTGGAAATCAGCATCCATTAAAGTTGAATATATGCCTACTCTTATCAATCTGCAATTCCAATCCTAGGTTTATACTCAAAATAAATGCATACAAAATGTATGTTCAAAAATATTTATACATACAGAAATATTCATAGAAGCATTATTTGTAATAGCCTCACACCAGAAACAAGTGTCTATCAACCATAGAATGGATAAATAAATTATCACACAAATGTTCTATACAGCACTGAGAAAGATCAAACTGGTATTATTTGCAACAATTCTATAGATGTAATGTTGGACAAGCCAATAACGAATAAATACTGTACTCATGTCCAGTTTAAACAACAAGCAAAACCAACCTATGGTAATAGAAATCAAAATAGTGGTTACTTTGGGTGAGTCATGATTGGGAAGAGTAGAAAGGAGACTCTATGATGTCATTAGGATTCTTTTTCAAAGAGTTCATATTGTTGTGTTTACTTTGAAAAAATACATTGAGCTGCACCATTATGATTTATGAACTTTCTTGGACACATCGTTACACTTCAATAAAAAGTTCAAATGGAAGCAAAATGTGACAGCTGTGTGCTTGGGGCTTCCTTCTTATCTGGTGCCTGGGTTATACCGTGTACATTTAACATCGATTTCTAGCGTTTGCCCTCTTTACCAACCTGGAATTCACCCACTGGCCCCAATTAACCTCTTTCTAAACCTCCCCAGCAATGTGGGGGCCCAGCCGACCATCCATAGAGTAAACAACCAAAGGAGAGGGCGTGTGTCAGAATTAAGGATACAGCTCTGCCAACAGGAGTTACTCAGATGACAAGATCTACAAAGAAATGGCAGGGTTTTGCTCCATTCAATGCAAAGTATCAGCATCCCAAAGATCCATTAGTCATAGAATTTTTCCATACTCACATAAAAATGGAAATGCACCTCAGTTTCAATCAGCTGCCATGGAGCGACCTATTGTCCTTTTGTTATGAGAGGTGACCTAAATTTAATATGAAGAATAGTTATAGAAACTTATATTGCCTGATAAAATACGAATTTATTTAACCCCATGACATTCAAGTTGCCGTACCTTTTTCTAGCTTTTTATTTACTCCGTAACACTGTTTATACACACGAGCAATGTGATATTTCAGATGAACTGGTGTATTGATACACTATTAAACTGAAATCAATAGCTGGTGAAATTCTGTTAAAATATAAACTGGGTCGCTTGACTAAAACACTCTTGTCACTTTAAAAAAAAAAACAAAGCCTACCAGTTAATTGTGTTAAATTGGTTTGTCGACAAAGCTTAAATGCTCTCCTCACACTCGGGTGGTTGCTGTTCAATCAAGAGGAAATTTCGGTCTCTGGAGAGAAATATCTTTATTGATTACTACACCAAGAGCAATTACATCGAAACAGAGGCTAGTGGGTAAGACCTTTAAGTTCTTATATAACCTTATGACAGATGCTGAAGAACACACACAACGTGTGCCCTTTCTGCTCCCACGCCCCAGACATTCTGTGAAGTCCAAGGGTCTCTATTATACTTAGTGCTCACGTGCCTCGTTCCACAGGTACAGTCCTTGTCCCACCCAAAACAGGTGTTAGGGACAATTCCCAGTACGCTGGCAGAGTACAGGTCTTCAATCTTCTTCTGGCTTTACTGATTGCAAGTCATGAATTTGGTGAACACAGTGAAATGTGATCCATGTTGTATGGAGTCCAATATACACTGTTACTACTCCAAGAGCCACAATCTTTTTTGTTTTTAACAATATCTACTTTTTACATGCTGTTATTCCTAAACTTCAAGATTGGCTTCAAACCTGAATTTTAACCAGAGTAAGATATTGAGATATTGAGAACTGAATGTTTCACTGCACATAGGTAGAGGCTTGATTCATTACAAATGCATATAATCCCCTGGTTTGTGGAGCATTAAGCGGGCGCGGGATGACACAATGTGCTCGGTCTTCCACTAGAGGGCACCCTAACAAATATATTAAACCAAGCAAGCAAAGCTTTCCACAATAAAAAGACAAATCAAACTTCAGAAAAACACGAATTTATTGTGTACATCACAAAAATGTATAAACACCTAATTAGGGCTTTATATATTTAGGGAAAATTATGACCACTCACGAAAATCCAAATTTTATTTTTTCACTGATTGATTCACCCACGTCATTAACTGATTCTGCGATCAGGCTGAGACCTGAGATCCTCAAATTCACAATTCCATGCTCTATTCTCTATGTTAAATTTTAAAATATTGTGGAAGTTCAAAAAGGAATAAATTTCTGTTTCTGAAAACACCATCTTGCTCTGTTGGAATGGAATAGTGGGTTCCATATTCCATGTGTCTTCTGCGTTTTGTTTTTTCCAGGCTGGGTGTTTCGGACTCCTTGGGCCTGTCTCCTCTTTGTGATAACCAGTTTCTGGTCCCGAAAATCCATAGGCCTTTGTCAGTGTCGGTGAGAGAAACCTCTGTCAATAAGACAGAGATAATGTTGCATTTTCCTTTCAGCTTCAGAGAAAGCAAATGGAACTGCGCATAATGAAAACGTTGTTAGCAAAACACCTGTGGTTAGGTGATGATGCTGGATCCTGTGAAAGCAACTCTTTCCTGGAAAAGGCTTAATTCTAGTTGGTTGACTTAAATACGTTTTGTCATGGGAATAAAATTGAAATTCCTTTCTGTTCTCCAGGATCTATAAATACACATGCTTTTCCATTTTTAAGCCAGAAAGGAGTCACTAAACTTCCCTTTTCTTACACTTGCACGTGGAATAATGGTTTGGATGGAGCTCTCAAAGCTTGAGTCTTACCTCAATGAACGGTGTGCAGAAGCGTAGCCTACTGCTCTTCGAGCGATGCGCGTTCAAGGGGCATTGTCTTCTGCCACACACTCACACATTTTTCATCTTAAATTCTTTCAAGTGTGAGGTTTCCCGTGGTTGTTGAGAACGATGGGCTGAAGCTTGGAAATTCCGTCTGTTTTCATGATCAACGGACATCGTTCTGCCATTGACTCAGGGCTGTTGGAGTGTGTCACAGGGGAGCCCGAGGTGAGTGTGTTGGTCAGGCTCTGGGGTATGTCATCCTAAATCTACTGGGCATGGCCTCTGCTCCTTTCTGTCTGGGACCCTCCAGGAAATGACTGCTTCTCTGGTCACAGCACACGGTCAACAAATCCAATTCCAAAATGGGATCACTTGTAACAACGTATGTGGTGACCACAGAATTCAGAAATGAAAACTGCCTGATTTCTGCTGTTACCACTTCTACACGAGATCAATGGGCAGAGGGCGAAGAAGGTGAGAAGAGCGGTATTTGCTTTGCTTCTCTCTCTCTCTGTGCCTGCTTCGATCACAGCGCTTGCCCTGATGGCTTCTCTCAACAAGGATTTCCTTTCCCGCATCCTGCTCGGTGCTGTGCAGAGCGTGGGAGCAGGCCTAGCTTGTGTTTTGCCTATAACCTCGTTACTTCGCACAATGCCCAGCACGGGACAAAAACAGGAGGATAACTCAGCGAACGTGTGTTCAGTGAATGCATGGAAGAAAAGCCAATGAAAAGACAGGAAAAATATGCGACTAAGGCAAGGCTGAATGTTTGCAAAATGCAAATATAGAGAATAGGCTGCCCAGGGAAGAAAGCATTGGCTTCCAATCTTTGGCTCAGTAGACCCAGACATTCAGCCTCTCATACTGGCATGAAATCTAGTGGAAACTCCACTCTCCTAAGACTTAAATCATTTACAGCAGAACTTTTTGAGACACACGTGTAAAATAAAGAAGCCCATCTGGTGTTATAAGTATGTATTTGGAGGGAAAAAAGGCATAACACAAACAAAGCACACCTATCATTTTTATTACATGATCTACACAAAGTAAAGATTTACAAAATCTTTTTAGTCAGAAAGTATATGAAAAAAAGATTGATTTTTCCCAAGTGGAGGAGGAAAGACCCCAGGAGGGACATGAGATTTTTGTGTTTATCTAACATGAGCTGAGGTTTTAAGAGGCTGGGGAACAATAACTTGGCATATGTTTCTGTTCCTGAGGCCCTAGGCTTATTCTGGGCATTTGCAGAGTCAACAAATCCCAGGGGCTCTAGAAAGCAGGCTAATTCCTATTATCCACTCCGATCTGAGGAGCCTGGGGAGAGAGTCGCACCGCTCAGCCAGGTATCTGAATCTTCCTTAGCTTTGCGGGACCCTTTACTGTCTACCTCCTCTCGCCCCAGACAGAGCGCAGAGTTCAATGCCTTTTCCATAACTGGATCTTCATACAGCCACTGCCCCCTCTTCCTCTCTTCCCAGAGCACAGACTTGCCAGCAAACTCTTCTTCGGGCACTTTCTCCTCTTAGCCTGATGCGTTAGCTACCAGATTCCCAGTCATCCAATGTTCCCTTCTACCCACAACTCTCCTTGGTAGAGCCCTTCTCACTTTATAAGGTGCTAATACATACACTATTCTTTAAATCGAAAGAGAAAGAGAGAGAGAGCATGAGTGAGCTCGAGAGAGCTGCAAGGGGCTCACTCCTCGAGGCCCAGCATGGAGGGACCTGAGTCTCGTCAGGTCTCTCAACCTAAGAACTGGTTTATAGGACACACGCAGGTTGGAGAAATGCATGAGGTGATACCAAGAGTGTTCCGGCAGTTGCATGTGAGGAAATTTCCAGGACGAGTGACCTGGTTTACTTAATAACTGGTGTGCAGGAGGGGGAAAGAGATGCTGTTACAGGTGAAAAGAGACTGAGGGACGAGTCAATCAGAGGCAGTGTGGGGATATTGCTTGGCTCCCAGTTTAAACAAACTCACTGCCAAAAGACGTTTTTCAGGCAATCTTGGAAGTTTCAAAACCACCTCAATATAAGATGATATTGAGGAATTATTGTTCTTTTTTTTAGCTAATCTCAAGTTCACTTAAAAATGATTATTGTTGGGGGTGCCGGGGGGCTCAGTCAGTGAAGCATCTGACTCTTGCTTTCAGCTCAAGTCTTGATCTCAGCCTCGAGAGTTCAAGTCCTATGTTGGGCTCTGCACTGGGCATGGAGCCTACTTAAAAAAATGATTATTGTTAACCTTTATACAATGGATATTGTAGGTATGTTCAACAATTTAAAGTAAAACCAAACAGGTTTGGAGGGAAGCATTTGGGGTGATAGGATGACAAGGTATGGGTAAATCAACGGCAATGACGGGTGGAGGAAGTCATTGGCTCACTGGATTGGTAGTCACCCATCAGCATTAATGGCAGTCCATTCAAGGAGCAAAGTTTCCTATCAGTCCTTGCCCCAACATCTGCTGGTTCAAAATACTAAGTGACCATAATGCAGGGCACTCGGAGAAAAAGGGTGTCATTTTTTAGTGTTTTCAGAGGGAACAATACACACGGAAAACAATGTTATCATTCTAAACTTTAGAATCCCTTTGCCTAAGATAGACCATGCACACGTTTTCATCCTCAGAACATTCTTCCAAAGCAAGGGGGGCAAAAAAGGACAGATAGTAAGATCTATGGAACAGAAAGTTTGTGTTTTATTAAAATACATTGCCAGAAGTTAATTGACTCCCATTTGTCTTTCAAGCTTAGAAAGAGCCAGCCAAGAGGCCTCCTGGGCAAGGAGGCAGGCCAGGGCTCACAGAGCCTAGTGCTGCTCCTTGATCCATAACTCTTCCTGCTGGTGGCCAAGCCCTTTTCAAAAAACAAAACAAAACAGAGAAAGGCTGAGCAGAGAACAGTGCAAGGTCAGGACAGCTGCTGGCATGGGAAGGTGTCCTGTCCCCAGAGGGATGGGCCAGGCCGCTGAGGAGTCTTGGCCTGACACACTGTTAGTAGGACTGAGAGACTCAGACCCTTGCACGGGGCTGCTCACGGGCACCCTGCTCCTGCGCTGGCCTAGGCCTTGGGTTGACACATGCCCCAGAGAGCAGACAACCAGCCAGGTCGTGCCAAACGTGTCCACATCTCCTTTCCTCCTTCCACGGAGTCTCGCGCTCCAATCAGTCTTCTATCTCCCGCTGGCACAATGGGAAAGAGACACCCCACTTGGTTCTCTGCTTTCTGCCCTGACACAAGTTTAAGTACATCCGGGGGCCTCTTCTTGAGGTTTGCTTGGGAGTGAGGCACCAAGGAGCATCAGGAAAACTCCTGCAGAGCATCTGTCAGTCTTTCCTTGCAACAATGTTGACAGAACAGTGCTGTGGCTAAACACTAACCCATTAGAAAACAGAACAGATAAAAACAGTCCTCTTCGATTCGCACTGCATACCGACAACTGCATTACAAAAAAACTGAAGTGAACTTTTAAAAAGTCAACACATTAAATATTACAGGATTATTATTGCAAACACAAAGGGACAGTCAAGTGCTTTACAAATGACATGCTGCCTTTAGGCTAAGTGCAGACTTGAATGGGGCTTTCAAGGCCCAGAGGGGAGTAATTCTCTCTAGACAGGGGGCTTCTAGAGAAGGGGCTGATGATCCTCAGGGCCTATTGCTAACTGTTGGGCATATCACAGATAAGCCCCGGAATCTCTTTACTGGACCAACACCTGAAGACCAAGGAACACCTTGGAAATACTAATGTACCCACATCGGTTTTCATTATTAATACACAGATATATCAACCCATGGGGTTATCATCTACATATCATGAACTATAGCCATAATGTGTCTTAGCAAGATTAACAACATAATAAATATTCTTTAAATCATTCTAGAATAAAGCTTATTCTACCTGGAAATAGTCAAAATGTACCTCAAGTACTCAACCAGACAGTCTCACTTTTGTCCAGTGAATTTATACCATGACACTTTGGTATCACGTCCTCTCATTCAGGAAAATTCCAACACAGCTTTATTTTGGCACTGACATCCAGATTCCTACACATTACCATATTATACTCTGTCCCAGGACTCAGTCTGTTTTTAAGGCACTTACAAAGTTGTCAAGGAGAAAAATATTCTGTATAGAAAACAGCAACAACTGTACTTTTCTATCTCATTCACAAAGGTCAAGTTTGGTTCAGGTACCAACCAACCAGAAGAAGATTCTTTCTTTCACTGCTCCCATTAAATAAATCCATCGAGACTGTATCTGAAATTAGCATGGTGTCAGGATCTGGGGAATATTGGGTCCCATAATGTCCTGGCTACAGAAGGTAGATCTGAAAAATTTTAAAGGAAAAAAAAAAGGATATTAAAATTATTTTATGGGGCAAAAGAGACATGGATCTAATTTAATGAGTAATTATTATTTTGTAAAGACTTTTGCAAATATAATGTTCATTTCTTCAGTAAGTTTCCTTTTATTTAATTATAAAATTTTAAGATGTCTAAGTTTTTATACAAGTTGCAAATTTCAAATTGTATGTAGGTTTTAAATACCATTAAAAATTTAAACTCTGTTTGAAAATTCAAGGGAAAAGGTAATACTTACTCATATCCATATTTTCCAGATATATCTTTCACCATTTCTGCTCCCAACTTATTCTGAGAACGCCCAGACAGATGTTCCTTCCAAATGAACTCAATATTTGTAACATTTCCAACATTAACGTCTGCATCAATTAATTTTGTATAAGTCATGCCTGGTGTAAGTGTTCCACTGTAAACAGAAAAATAAGACTCATAAGGTCACACTAGGCATTCTTGATGTTGAAGTGAAGCCGCATCTGTGTGTACGATGAAAAAGAAAGTCAAGGCTGCTGGTATGTGCTCACAGGATTTATTCTTTTCGTTCATGTCCATCAGCAATTTGGGATAGCAGTGTTCTGAAACTTGAAAGGAAGGGTGAGGTAAATGGGAAGTTTGACTCGTCAATGTTGGGGAATGCCTAGAGAGGCATTATCTTGACAGGATCTCCATAATGAAAGGTCTGGTCTTGGCTTTAGAGTCTCAGAAACCAGATTTTGTTGACACCAGGAAATGATCACACTGTCAACGAGGAGCTAAATTCACAGAAAGCTGATCTCTCTCTTCCCAGTGGGAAAATGGTTTCTTTTTATTAATCAAAGTGTCCTCCAACTCTCTCCCTGGTAACTTCTTTATCTGGATAAAAAGAATCACATAACCAGACTAATCATCAAAAGGTGTTTTGGTAAGCATGGCAACAGAGCCGAGAGAAGTGGATTATCTCTAGGCATTAGGCACATCTTACCGTAGCCAAAATTAGACCAGATGTGATTTCCCTATTCCTGCTGTTTCCTTCTTCCGTTGTTAATGTACTGTCTAGCGCCTCTCACTGGCAGGTAAGTTCCACCAGAACATGACCTGTGGCTGTATTCTTAGCAATCAGAACAATTCCTGGCACACAGTGGGCATTTAAATGTTTGTTGAGTGAATGAATGAATGAATGAATGCTGCTATTCCTAGGCCCTGTCTTATGCTAGTCTATATAGAATTAATTGCTTTAATTATCAGAAGGCAACTTTTCTTCCAGCTTCTTAGGAATAATCTCTCTGTTGCTCTCTGAATTGACTTCACTCAACTGTGCAGACCTTCATAGCAGACTTTCTACTACTACTTCATAGCAGTGTCATTAGAAGCCCACGTGACTAAAATATAAGCCCAGGGAGGGGCCAGACTCTTTGATGCTTGACTGAAAAATAGGAAGAGAGAGCATGCAGATACGTTTATATGACTTCATTGAAAGACGGGACATCTATCGTGACCTAGAAATCCTGAACTATTCTTAAAAGAGGATTGGGTGACTATGCAACAAAATGATGAACTGCTTCTTCAGACATTTGCAAAAGAAATGCATAGATGTCAAAATATTCTTACAATTTTTAAAAAAGATTTTATTTATTTGAGAGAGAGAGAGAGAAAGAGAGAGAGAGAGAGAGTGCTCACGGGTGCTAGGGTGAGTGTGGGGGAGGATCAGAGGGAAAGAATCTCAAGCTGACTCCCCGCTGAGCACAGAGCCCCACGTGGGGCTCCATCTCATGACCCTGAGATCATGACCTGAGCCGAAATCAAGAGTCAGATGCTCAACCAATGGAGCCACCCAGGTGCCCCAAAATATTCTTACAAATTTTTAAGTGGGCGGGAACTGCCTAGTTGTTCCCACCAGCCCTTGGTCAGCAGTCTTCGTGCGGGGCTCAGACTGCCCAGCCTCGGGCATTCTCCCGTAGGCCTCGGAGCCACAGGCACACAATGGATCGCACCGAACTGCTCCCAGAGTACTAGCTTCATGGAGACACAAAGAACACATGGAAATGAGATACGTTAAGATAGGGAAGGGTACTCGGAACAGAGGAATGGCATGAGCGAAGTCAAGAAGAGAGGAAACGGTGGGATCCAGTCAATGTTAGGTAGTGCAATCAGGGTAATCTGGCTGAGCTGACGACAAATGAACCAGATGGTGGGAGACGGGGCTGGAAAGGTGAGCTGGAGCCTATGCATTCGCCAAGGGCCAGAGCATCCCCGACTGAGCCCGTAGTTGCAGGCAGGAGCACTGAGGCAAGAGGGTGTGCACAAAGGGCCAGAATGATTAACCTGCCATGACCTTCAATTGACAAAACAACCACCGAAATCAAGAGCCTTGTTTTCCATGCCTCTGCCCACTCTTTGAAGATGATGAAAAGCAAAGAGGCAAAAAATCTAATCCATTCTTTGGTTTGCAAAGAAGTAGCATCTAATTAGTGTGTACAACCTTAATTCTGAAATGGATTGCAGAATTACAAACATGCTAAGGCTGACCAAAGAAAAGATTAAAGGAAAAAAGATAAAAGGGAACTTCAGCCAAAGGTACGCAGTGAATGTCTCTGCTGAATTATTCCCACCTTCGACTACTTCAGCACATGTCCTGTATCTGTGCATGCTACTCAGACAGCTTATTAGAAATCTGGCCATTTATATAAAGTCTTATTACATAAGTAATTTGAATCTATACAAAAGAAAACATAGGCTCAAATTTATATCATGTTAATGGACTGGATTAACAGTAACTCTTATTGTCCAGTTACTTTATTACCTAGATCTATAATTTTATGCTATCATTTTCTAACCTTTTCTGTGTGTAGGTGGAACTACACAGAAAATAGTGTGTATGATTTCTATTTTATATCTGGGAAGCCGGAAGTGAAAAGAAAAGTCAGATGTGTCACGACAGCCTGTGGCATTCTGCTGGCATTCGGAAGAGACAGAGCTGCTGACTGAGCCAGTCTGAGCGAGCGCCCGGCTGCCACCTGCTGCTTCCTCGTCCTTGGCTCTTGCCTACCTGGCCATCACGAACTCCTCCGCGTTCCCCGTTGTTCCACTCACACGGAGAAACAGGGTCCCTTGAGTGACGTTGTTTCCATCAAGTTTGACAGACAATTTGTGCCTCCAACCTGGAAGTTAAAAAAAAAGAGTGAAAATGAAGAGGTGAAAAGACGGGAAAACCATGACCTCCTGGGCACTTTGATGTGAATGCAACTTTGAGCCTTGAACGTGGCTGTTCATGTTCACGAAAAAGCACAACTTTATATAGCTTGAGTGACTTCGGTGAAAAACTACATTTAAAAATACATATAAATGTACATGTTTTCATTTTATGAAAGTAAATAGTATCATGATTTCTTTAGAGCAAATTCTTTAATTTTCCAGGCATTTTTATGACTTTTTAAAACGGAAGCATGTGTTTTCTTTTGTGTGTTATATTTATTCTGCAGCATGTACACTTTGCACAGCCAGGTTTTTATTGGCCATGGTTTGGCAACTAATCCCCAATAAATCTAGAGAACCTAGCGGGCAAGAGGGTCTTGCGAGGCGAAGTGAACTGTCCCTTCTGCTCTCCAGGGGCCCTGCACTTGGAATGCCCAGTTAGCCCAGGTCTGGGGCAAACAAAGCCTGCCCACAGGACAAATCTCTTGCAAGTGGCCAAGGGTCACTTTCACAAAACTTGGAATGAAACAGATCGTTCATTGTGAATTCTGAAATTGTATGTTTAAGAACACATTGAGAAAAATGCAATTCTTCCTAAAATTGTTTGAAAAACGCCTGAAAGGGGAAAACCTCCAAAGAGAATTTTCAATTCCTGAGTTAATCGTTGCCAGAGTTCTTCCCTCCTCACCCACCCCACTGCCACCCCACGCAGAAACCCCTGTCTCAGGCTCCCAGTGATGGCCTCGGCCCTTTATCCCGTGAGCCCTCTGGACAGTCTCATCGGACCTTTTAGCATATTTGGCGCAGTGCATCCACCCTCCCTTCCTCATTGTCTTTCTTTCCCACTCCTACTGCTCTCTACACCGGTTTACTTCTCTCTGAAAGAGACTAGACCTTTCTCAGTCTCCTTTGTAGGTTCTCTTTCTCTGCTCTCCTTCCTCTCATTTGACACACTTTCCTTGGGTAATTTCATCATGTGCGTCCACAGCTCTGATGGCTGTCTACACACAGGTGTATCTCTCAAATCTCTATCTGTAGATCACATCAGTCTCCCATATCTCTGACTGCCTTGTGGGCACACAGCCCCCCACATCCCAAGGCATCACAAAACCTGGTAAGTTAGAAACCGAGCCCATTAACCTCCTTTAAGCCAGTTTTTCTTCCTGTGTCATCAAGTTCAGCTAACAGAACATCCAGCGAACCAGAATCATCCTTGACTTCTCGACTTTCTGCATCGCTCACAACCATTCACCAGGTCACATTTGGTTTCTACCTCCCAACCATCTCTGTCCTCTCTCCCCATCTCCTACCTTTCTGTCCAGCTTTACGGAGGCATAAACATCGTGGGTGTGTACACCGTGATACACACCTAATGATAGATTGTGAAATGATTAGCACACAAAGTTAGTTACCATCCATCACCTTCCGTGGTGGTGAGGCAACACTTGTCCTAACGGGTCATTCTGCCTGCATCTTGTCTTCCTCTAATCCAAGCAGCGACTAGAAGGACTCTTTCAGAAACCAGTCTGATAATCCTAACACCCTCGGGTGGCTTTCCCGAGCTCATAGATAAAGTCCGAACTCCCCACATGGCACATGATTTCATTATTTGACTTAATTTACGTCTCCTGCCTCATCTCATGTTACTCTCCTCCTGGTCTCCACGGTCCCGGAAAGGGGTTCTTCTTTCCCTCACCCTCTTTCACCTCCAGGCACTGAAGTATGCTGCTCCTTCTGCTTGGAATGCTCCCACTTCCTTCTCCCTCTTACTCACCTTTCAGGAGTCCGCTTAGAAGTCGCCTTCCCTCAGAAAGCTCCATTCACGTGGTTGCGGAGGTCCCTCCTTTGCACATCTCTTATCAAAACGTTTATTACCCAGGATTGAAACTCTCCACTAGTCTAAACTCACTGTTTTGCTTCCTCACTGCAGCCTCAGAATCTGGCCCAGTCCCCAGTTATTCAGCAGACACTCAGTAAAAACTGTTGAATTTTTAAAGATAAGTACCTTAAAGCATTACAGTAAAAAAACTGAGCTACAATACTTACGGGCAAATGGGGAAAAAGACCCTGTGTTTAAAAAATAATAGGATCTATTAGGCTGCATATTTTTGAGATGAAATCTATCAGCAAAATGACCCATTGTTGGGCAGCCTTCTTTGGGACAATGGAAGCAATCTCCCTGGTGACAGAAAATAAGAGGTAGGTTAGAAATGTAATTAGAAATGTTGACCTTCAATAAACTCTTGATATATTATTAAACTATAATAAATCTTTGAAATTTAAATAAAGCATATGCATTTAAAAATGACTAAGTTGCCCAACATGCCACCCTGTCTTCAAAAATAAAACAAAAACAACCGAGGGGGAGAAAAGGGCCTATTAGAAAAATGAGTAAATGCTATGAATAGATAATCCGGAGAAGACGAAAGTCAAATAGTCGATAACTATGTAAAAAGCTCCTCAATCTTGCTAGTTGTCAGGAATGTGCTAATGAAAGCAACATACAATTTCATACTTGGCAGAATTACAAAAATGAAAACAATCTGCCACATCAAGTAGTGGTGAAGGCATGGGTGGGATTCTTATTTGCTCCTGATGGGAATGTAAATTGACAGCTGTTGCAGACAGCAATTCGGTAATGTCTATTAGAGACAGAAATGTGGGGTGCCTGGGTGGCTCAGTCAGTTAAGCGTCCAACTCCTGATTTCAGCTCAGGTCATGATTTCGTGGTGGAATCAAGCCCCTGGTGGGGCTCTGCTTCTCCCTTTCCCTCTGCTCCTCCCCTTGCTTGCCTTCTCTCTCTCTCAAATAAATAAATACAATCTTTTAAAAGACAGAAATGCACATAAGCTTTGACAATTTCACTTGTATCACACACCATAAAAAAGCTTCCATGCAAGCACTCTAGCAGACATACCGAACTGTTTACTGCAGACCTGCTCTTAATAACAAACACTGGAAACAACCAAAATGCCTATTAGTCGGGAAATGAAGAAATAAATTGTGACTGATTCCTAGAAAATAAATACATTAGATCTACAGATATCAATGTAGATCTCAAAGTTATAAAATTTAACAACAACAGAAAAGCCAATCCAGAAAGATACAGTATAATGCTATTTATCTGATATATATGGGATTCCCTTCAAACCCTGCTTTAGGGGAGGACGGGAAGGGAATGAAAGGGAATGAAATTTAATCTGTACATTTTAAAATCGAAAGCAAAACTAACAAAAGGTTAACTTAAAAGATCTGGGTAGCAGTGTTTCAATATTTGTTATGTTAGGTCTTGAACTTTTGGATCTACAAACCATGGACATTTAGGCTAGGATTATAGTAAAGCATCCTGTGTAAAACTCTATTTTTAATAAAGAAAATATATCACAATAATAAAAGGGCTCATATTTATTGAGTGCTTACCACGTGCCAGGCACCTTTTAAGCACTTTATGTGTGTTTAACTAATGATTTCTCCCAAGCTTCTTTATTATTACAGTGCTTTTAGCCTCCTTATCTAACAGATGAGGAAACCAAAGGGCAGAGCAGTTAAAGAATTTGTTCAATGATGTATGTCTAGTAAGTGAGGGAGCAAGGATGTGAACCAGACAGCCTGGTACTAGAATTCCTCCTTTTTATTTTATTTTATTTTATTTTATTTTATTATTTTATTTATCTTATCTTATCTTATTTTACTTTATTTTATTTTAATTTTAAATTTCATTTTATTCTATTTCATTCTGTTCTGCTATACTTATTTCATTTCACTTCCTTTTTATGACTGTTTGGATAGAAGCATCATAAAACGTGAGAAAATTGACTCAATGGCATAATGGCATCCATGTGGCACAGGAGCCTAAGCTTCTCCCATCTCACAGATTGTAGCCCATTCTGTCTATCCTGCGACTCTGAGGACTTCTTCCACCTGCCTGCAGTATAATAAGTGCCAAGATCCCTTTAACCACTCAGAGCAGCATCTGGGGCCAGAAGAAAGAGGAGGCCAAGTAGAAGGTTACTGGGGAAAAGCCGGGTATGGCAGGCAAGCTTTCCAAGCATGGCGGTTCACCGGGGCGTGTCATGGTTAAGAACAATTGGCTCTGGAGATGGAGAAGGTGGCCGCAGGGGATCCAGTCACCTTGATCTGGTTAAGAGGATGGAAATGGCTTATTCTGGTCCCAACACTGAGTCACAAAGTGCTATTACTTACAATAAACTCCAGCTGGATACCCCACATTTTCTACCCCGATCAAACAGGGAATTAGGTCTCTGAAGCGTAAAAAGGAAAATCTTTCCACTTCCCACTACAAAACAGATTTTCTTTCTCCTTTTCATAGTGATAACCAAATGAAAAATACATTTAGTTCAGATCTGGCACTGTGCACTTTATGACTCAAGCAAAATCAGATTTGGTATTTTGTCCCTTATTGATCTGTATGGAACTCCTGTGAGCTATCTATGCCTTAGTTCAGCTCTGTATAAATAATTAAATTTTAATAAAATAATTTTCACGTTCCAAGTAAATAGTAATATGTTTGGTTGTAGCCATTGATTGGTTCAGCCTTCTCGGGGCATCTTTGACGATGACATTTAAAATATATACACAGAAAAATGTTTGCCCTAGACTTATGCCTGTTACACAATAGCATCTAATTACTGCATAACAAATGGCCCCAAATGCAAAATTGGTATAATCTTCAAAAGAGCTGAAACAACCAGAATACAAATAGTTGGTTTAGTTATTTAAGCCCTTCAGCAATCCAGCTACCATTCAGTACTCCGCACAGAGAAAGAATCTATTATTTCCCAAGATGGCAGATGTGTTTTTTGCCACATACTCAAAGCATTAATTTTTCCTTGGCTGATCATGGTTCAAAAAATGACTTGCTAATTAAATTCCACTGCAAAATACTTTACTTACCGCTTTAAAAGATTTGTAGGATCTACACGGATAAGCAATAAATGCATCAGGATTGAGAATGCTCTCAGCATAGAATCGATGACTTCGGGCATGGTTGCATTCAAAGAAGGAAGCCACTTCTGTGAAGACAATTTCCAATTAATCGGTAGCAATAAATGGATTAGCTGATAAGTAATAGTATGAACCATTTCTTAGAAAAGTAACTTAAAAAAACAGATTCTTGACTTGGGAGGTCCAGACAGCCAGACCTTGTGCATAGGCTTGGATACCGCACAACCTTTACCAACAGCACATATCATTTTCTTTGTACCAAAGAATTCTTTGTGTGAATCTCAAGGGACATTCAAGCAGGGTAAATAAACAAACGCAAATGTAAATGACTCTGTGTTCTGATACTATTATCCTCAACACTCCCTGGATCTCCGACTCAGAGCTTTAAAGCACTTAGAACTTTCAGTATTCTTTTTTTTTTTTTTGGTTTAAATAAAAGCAGTTTATTGAGAAAACAGAAAACAACAAGTGTTGGAGTGGATCTGTTGGAAAACAGTATGATGCTTCCTTGCAAAATTAAACGGAACTACCATTTGATCTAGCAATTCCACTTCTGCATTTATATACAAAAGTTTTGGAAGCAGGATAAATTATATATATATATATATATATATGAATGAAGTTATATATATAAACGAAAAGCAGTTGTGTTAGTCAACCTATAATGGATGCCAACAATTAGAGAATGAACAATTTGGAAAATTTATTAGGGAAATAAATTTTATGTTAAATTTCAAAAAATGCAAAATATTGGAAAAATGAAAAGTGTAGAAAAATGGCTTTGTGGGTGAAGAACAGTCTTAGATAATTTTTCTTTCATATTTTCATGAGTGGTGCAACAAATCTCAAAGTGCAGTCCGAAATCAGCAACATTAGCATACCCTGAAAACCTGACAGAAATTCAAATTTCCAGGTTTTTGGCCACAGCTACTGAGAGGCCAGGCACTCTACATTTTTCAGAGAACTTTCAGTATTCTTGTGCATACAGCATCCCCACCTTAGACCAAGTCCTTCTCTGTCTCCCTGTTTTTGCAGGAAGGCGGAACTCCCTCCTATTTAATCACAAAACAGCCATCAATGTGAACCAGTGCACACCATCAGCTGAGCTTTGAGGTGTGACAAGTGAGAGGTATTATAAAGAATGCTAAGGACAAGTTAGTTTTGTCATTGTCAGGCATGACATTATGGCCACTAATAGTTAGGATTATTGAATAAGTAAGAGAGATCTAAATACATTTGTGCATTCTGAAGTTATCATACCATTGTAGTCATTTATGCTCTTCAGCTTATAGCAACACCTCTAGTGTCTACCGTGGAATATTCTTCCAGGGACCCGCACAACTTGGTTGATCTTTGAGAAACTAGATTTTGTTCCAGTGTATGTGTAGATCATTATACTGTAATAGTGGCCTCCAATGAGTCACTCTTTTTCGGTCCTCACTCCTTGCAATAACAGATTACCATTCCTCTCTTCAAGAACAAGGAGTCTTTTTTTTTTTTTCACTCTCCCCACCCCACCCCTGATTGCAAGCTCGTCCTGTGACTTGCTTTGACCAGCAAAACATGGAGGAATTGACCTCGTGCAAATTCAGGTCCTCGGTCTTAAAAAAATTCTAGCATCCACTCTTGCTTTCTTAGAACCCAGCTTTTCTGTTAAGAAATCCTGGTTAACTGGCTGGGAAGAAAGGCCCTGGAGGAGAACAGACCACTTAAAGAGAAGAACCAGTACCAAGACCCCCGACAGGGAAGACTATGTTGAACCTTCCCACCAAGCTTAACCCAGTGCAGCCCCCAACTGGATGCAATCGCATGACTCACATTGCAAATCAAAGTCTCTGCTGCACTCTGCCTGAATCTTGACCCTCAAAACAATGGGCAATAAAACCATTGTTCTTTTAAGCTATTCTGGTTTGTCATGCAGTAGTTAACTGAGACAGGGTAACTTCAGAAAGCAGAGATCAATAATTGGCATCATCTTTTTTTTTTTTTAAATAGGGACTTCTCTAATCAGGTCTTTTTATACTCAGATTTATATCTACAATTAATTATGATGTAGACAAGACAGTTCATTAGCTTTTGGGAAGTATAAATTTTAAAAGTGATTTCTTAGTAATAAATATAATGTAAAATCAAATATTATAATGCCTTCAAACTCATCTAAATCATAACATGAATGATACACATACTTTAAATAAAGTTGAAGGAAATTTTATAATGTAAAATGGTAGCTTGTAATAAATGTATTTTACTTGAATTAATTCTTTATAGAATTTCAAATGTTCTGTGTATATATAGTTATATAAAGAAGTATTATAATATATATTTTATCCTAATAGAAAGGATTTTAAGTCATAATATGGAAAATAAGAAGAGAAATAAGTTTTATAATAGGCCTTATTTGAATGAATTTTGCTTATCTTTTCTAGCTGGAATTGGCTTTCTCACTTTGAGTGTCTGTAATTCACCAGTTATTGTTTCTTTTCTTCAGTAGGCATTGCAAACAGACACTTCTAATCACATTTACTCTTCAGAACAGATATTAAAACTTTGCAGTTTGTCTCTAGAGAGGAGGACACTCCAGCTACTCTCAATGTCATGATGTGTATGTCTTTCCACTACAGCAGCCAATTGGAAGATCAAATAATTAGATCATCGAGACATTTGGACCATGTGGAATAAGATGGTGAGATATTTAGAGTCACCATTTATTATCATATCATCATACATTATATTATTATGTATTGTATATATTATGTACGATACATTTCATTATTTACATGATGATGATATGTAGATCCAGAGAATAATGAAATTCCAAAATAATAACTTTTGGTGCCTTATTACCAGGTGCTCTATGGATACTATTGTTATTGGAAACTATTATAAAGGGTTAAATACTATTTGTTTATTTGTGATTAATGTATGATCCACAGTGCTTCTGTTAAAAAGTAAGTCAAATCCTAGCTCTCTTCTGTTCCAAATCCTCCCATGTCTCCCGTTTCACTTGAAATCTTTACAGTGGTCCATAAAGCCCTGTATTATTTCCCTCTGTCTCTTCTCTAACTTCATGTCTACTACTCTCATCTTTCAATTCACTTCAGTCATAGTAAGCTCCTCACTGCCATGAACTACCCAGGCAGGCTCCTGCCCCAGCCCCTTTACACTGGCTGCCTCCCTCCCACTGGCTTGGAATGCCTTTCTCCCAGGTATCCTCATGGCTAAGTCCTTTAGGTCATCTTTTCAGTAAGGGCTCTCTGGCCACCCTATCAAAAATCTCCTTTCCCCACTCAACCCCCACTATCACCAACACCTCATATTTAATTCTATGCTTTATTTTATCTCCTTACTCTATTATTGTTTTTCTAGCAAATTAGAGTATTAGCTCCACCATGGAGGGGTTTCTGTCTTTTGTACTCATTCCTACATCTACTGTTCCTAGAATAATGCCTGGCACATAGGAGGCACACATTACGTCCTGCTGAATGAATAAACACATCCTCCTTGTTTATATTGAGTGACTGCAATATGATAGACATTCTGACAGGCCCTGGGGATACAGAGATAACTAAGACACGGACCCTGATCTCGCAGATCTCACAGCAGGTAGGAGCTTTACACGTGTGAATGTGCTTTGGGCTAAAGTATATTTTCATATCATATTATGTGCAAACGGGTGTGGATCCTGTCCAAGGAGGGAGCTGAGTAAATGTATAATAGCCAGCTTCGTATTTTAGAAAGTATTTACCTTCCTTGTAAGCGTTGAAGTCAAAGGTAAATAAAGGTGTAATTAAGTCTTCACATCCCGGCATGTGCTTTCCTCCATTTGGGTAAAAGTCAAGGTGACCACAAGCATTAATAGTTCCTGCACCTGAGATAGATAAAAGCAGGATAAATGCTTCTAAAATGCTTTTCCATGCTTCAGTGTAGTTTCTGTTTGTATTGAAAACATACCAAACTCAAAGAGCAAGCGAACTGCATTTGTATGAATGACATCGACAAAGTTGGCATCCGAGGGGTCCAGCCTGACTTCATTTGGAGTATTGTGGAAATATGGCCCGGCCGGGTCCAACCCTGGGAAAAAGCACAGAAGTCCATTAAACCAAGACACATTCTAACCAAGAGTACATTCATAGTGTTGTTATTTTGGAAGGATAGATTTATATAGGTCAAACACCACCTAAGACAAAGTGTTGATACATAAATTGAGTATATACATGCAGGTCTCTATACAACGTCAGATTCCTATGCACAAGTAAGGCTGTGTCCAGATAATGCCAAAACAACAAAGTCAGAAGAATCAAATACTAGGGTCTGTACAGGGATTACCATAAACATAATTAAGGTTATGGATTGCAGATGACCTCAAAAGCAACATCTGTATGTAAAAATATAGATAAAAATAAAAGATAAGAGCCCTTCGATATGTAAACATGAATCTACAAAGCAACACACTATAGCTTAGTTTTCAGCCGTGGCTCATTATGTCCACTTCATTATATTACAAATGAAAAGCCTGACAAATGGTGAAGTGAAGTGACATGACAAGTCACTCCACCATATACTGGAGGCAAAATGGACTAAGAGCCCAAGTGTCTAGACCTTCAGCCCACTGTCTCCTGTTCAAAATCTAAGAAAGATAAAGGTAGGCCATCTAGAGGTCTCTAAGATGTTACAACCATTCACATAGCCACTCATTTACACATCTGACACTTATTTATCAAGCACTTACTATGTGCCAGGAGCTAGGTTCTGCACTTGGATATAAGGAATAAGGCCTAGCCTTGCCTTCAAGGAGCTTTCTTGTGGATGGGGAAGACACCTCCATCCAGAGCACTCAGTGCAGAGACCGAGGGGAGCCTAGGTATTATTCAAGCACAAGGTAGGGACACACAAACCAGTCTTGGGAAATTGGGACACGTTTCTGCTGGAGATGGAAATACAAGCAGAGATCTGAGGAGCTAGAAGACTCGGCCAGGTTAGAGAGGGGTCAGTAGCGCCTCAGGGGTAAGAAAGACTCTTCATGGCCTGCAGGTGAAACAGTTAAGCACATCTGGGAAACTGTAACTGGTTTTTGAGGGCTGGTGTACAGGATTTTAGAACTGGGTGAGAGACGAAGCTAGCATTGTAAGCAGGAGCCGGATGTCATCTGAACTACGAAAAAAGGATTGGACACCATCTTGATGGCAAAGGGAAGCTCTTACAGGTTTGCAAAAGGGGAGATTTACATTTTAGCAAAAACCTCTTTGCTGTAAAGTGGAGACTGGGTCCCAGAGTGGAGAAGACTTGGAGCCGAGCTGCAGCTGACCCATGGAAATGCAGCAGGGGTGAGAAGTAAATGTTTGGGCCCCACGCCTATAAGACACAATAGTCTCACGATTCATCTTCAACTCTAGGAAGTTTGTTTGATTGTTTAGTGTGCAATCACCGATTAGCTGCAAACTTCTGATGAAGTCAAGAACTCTGCAGAGATGCATCCAAATATAGGAGGCACACATCAGACTCTATTCATTAGAGAAGAGGCAAACAGCACGGGAGCGGGAAACCTGCATTTGGGGGGTTCCAGGAGGTCTCGGGGGAAAGGCAGTGGCAGGTTCAACTTACGCATGTCTTAAAATCTATCACTTAATTTTGTTTTGAACTGGTTTTATGATAAAGCTTCTTTCTTTCTTTTTTTTTTTTAAAGATTTTATTTATTTATTTGACCAAAAGAAATCACAAGTAGGCAGAGAGGCAGGCAGAGAGAGAGGGGGAATCAAGCTCTCTGCTGAGCAGAGAGCCCAATGTGGGGCTTGATCCCAGAACCCTGGGATCATGACCTGAGCCGAAGGCAGAGGCTTAACCCACTGAGCCACCCAGGCTCCCCAAAGCTTATTTCTTTCTTGAAGTTTTAGTTCTTTTGTTACTCAAGGAACATGATTGTTCAAAAACGAACCACTTGCAAGGAATATAGATTGCAACATCCAAATTATAGCAATTTTTGGATTTTCAGACAGCCTTTAAAAATGTATTGTTTTCTATTTACTCAATGGGATAATTCACAAATTTTTCACAAATTTATGGTGACCCAGTGTGATTTTTTAGTACATGAACAGCAATGCTATGTTCCTCCCTCTCATTTACGACTCAAATGCCCACAGGCTGTGTAGGCCCCATGATGTTCCATCTTCACAAACTCTGCCCATTTCTTCATTCCCCTGGGCCTGAAAACTTAGAGCAAAGGGGGATTTTTGCTACCCAATGACTTCAGAATAAAAATGCAATTTTATTATCCCAAATAAGAAAGGAGGCTGTGAGCTGGTGCTGGCGTTGGTGTTGGGATTTGGGAGCTGGAAGAAAGAGGAAGTTTTCAGCAAGAAAAGTCTCCTATACCGAGAGGCTGCAGAGACCATACATTGCACATGGAATTTGGAGTTCTTAACCATTTTTAGAAAAAAATACTTAAAGTTCAAATTTGAATTTAAAGCATAAGTGTGTGTGTGTGTATATATATACACACACAGAACTACAGTTTATTGTTTTAACCAACAGGAAATGTATACACTGTATGTGTCAGGCCTGGGGAAGACTGGGAGAAAGGGAGGCTTTCTCAGTAGTTCAGAGTCTATCAAAATAAACATGTGAATGAATAATTATATATGTATAGATACATAACCATGCAACACAAAAGTTGCATTTTCAGATATAATAGAGGCATATTTGAAAGGAGATGGGAAGTAAAGAGAATTAACTCTGCCTGAGGAAGGCACACTTGAAATGAATCTGGAAAGACGAACAGTGGCCATTTAGGGCAAAGAACAACAGCATGTGCCAAGGCACAGAAATACAAAAAGCCACGATGAAACAGGAACCGTTATGTGAAAAGCTAAGAGGTTTTGGGCAACACAAGTTCCGGCAGTGAGTTAGGCAGCCCGTATTTGGACACATGCGGCCTTGGCAGCACTTGTGGGGGCCTGGGCTAGGGGACCAGTCATGAATGGCCAAATCCAGGCGAGCAATATAGAGGGTCTGAGCTGGAACAGTGGCCAGGACGTGGACAGGTACAAAGCAGCGGGGGAGACCAGCCCCTGCTGACTGAACATTGGTTGGGGATGCAGAGGAGAGAGAGGCCAGGCCAATCTGTTGATACCAGAGCTGATAGTTTGATCTCCACCCATCTGACTCCATTAGTTTGGAAGCTGGAATGCAGAGAAGGGAGATGATTGATTATCATCCTCGAAAATCTAATTCACAACATATCCTAATTCATGCTAGTTCATAGTGTATATATGCCTGAGTCTGCAACTTATTTCTACACTTGACAGTATATCCAGGGGTAATAGTCAACATTCTCACAACTGGAACAGCAGGGGCACAGCTCCACACAGCCAGCGCCCACTGTGAGCTGTGGCCCCAAGGTGTCCCGGACGTCCTTCCAGAACCATCAGTGAGGCTCTAGCTCATTCTGGGTGTGAGCGGAGTGGCACGGCATGTGTCATAATCCTCAGCCATCCTCTACTGCTGGGTGGTCAGCTCCCATACCTTGCCACCACAGGTGATGCCCCAATGAACATTCTCAAATGTGGATCTACATCCTCATGCTTTGAGAATCCTGTTATGTGTAGTTGAGCCCCATTATCTCCTATCTTACATTTGCTTCCTCTACCTCAGTTGGTGCTTCAGATATTTGATTTCGGATGTACACAAACATGTCAGCAAATTCCAGGCTCACCTCCAGGACAGGCTTACCTGTTATCCTTCCAAGGCCTGGTACCCTTGACCCAGCTTCCCCAGCCAGATGTGCTCCCACGCTGTGGCCAATCAAGTGAACTTTAGAAGGAGAATATCCAAATTTTTTCTGATCGGATTTTTAAAGGAAAACAGAACACATATTTTTAAAAGACCAGGTGGAATGGGTTCCACGGGCTTGACATATGCTTATTTGTTCCTCTCACACACAGGCTGGTGACTAGTCAAAGGAAAAAGTGACCCCCTGCCTCCTTGTCTGACTGAAGGAGAAAGCACCGGGCAGGCCAGGAAGAATGCCTTCTGTCAGGTTCTTCTCCCTGTGCTAAGGGGCCTCGTGGTCCTCAGGCAAAGAACTGCCTAGCAACCACATGTATGGCTTCCAGCCCATCCCTGAGACCCGACCCTTCCAGCATACTCCCAACACGGGTCAAACGCGGTCATACCGGGCTGTTACCCACCTTTCCTGTGTCTGTCTCCTCCAATTGAAGGACACGCTAGCAAATGTGCTGAGTTTGGTCTTCAAAGAGGAGTTTTTAAGTCATTTGTTCCCCAAATGACTATGTGCCTCAGAGTTCACATACACACACACACACACACACACACACACACACACACACACACACACACACACTCAACGGGAACAAAGGAGCAAGCCCTTTTAGTTTCATCTAACCTTCAAGTTCTCCTCATGATAACAGTGAAAAGCGAGCAATCACCTTCACGTGGATAAATTTGTCATTTGATCAAATGTTCCACTTTTTTCTCTACCAGTAATGACAATATCACGTGCTGCTTTATAGAGAGTATTTTCTCTCTCGTTTACAAGTGAATGGCCACCCCAGGATGTCTCCTGGTCATTAGGGGCCCCTTCCTCCACCACTCCACCCTTTCCAATCTCTGCTTTCCTTCTGTCTTCCTCTACAGCCTGCAACCAGATCAGCCCTCCTCCCCCTCAGCCTTCCCCTCCTCTGCCCCCATCAATTCACTGAATGTGTACCACAGCAAATGCTTTCCCCTTCAGCTCAGCAAACATTTCCTCTCCTATACGTCATTGCCGTTTATTTCCTGGACCTGGAAGAGCCCACAGTGCAGGCCCCAGGTCTCCCTCGATGGCAGGGAGAGCCGACAAGCAGGGTGGGGGCAGAGGTGAGGACTTGGCTCCCTGAGTCCTCTCCAGCCGCTTGCTTCCTCACTGTGCTCGGTGTTGGAACATCACCTCCCGGGGCTGCCCGTCTAAGTCAGCTTCTGCTCCTGTCTCTCTCCATCCCACTGCCTTGGACTTCTTCATAGTACTGTTCTCATGCTTTGTCAGAGCAGAAACATTGTCCCACTCACCCTGTATCTTCAGTGACTAGAACAGTGCCTTGCCCACAACCAGTGCAGAGAAAGATATTTGTTGAATGAATGAGTGAAACCTCCTTAAGAGTCTGAAAGGGTCATAAATCTTTAGATTTTACTTCACTGCATTTTATGGAGGGAAATTACTTTCTCTAATGGTAGGGCATTTGGAGATTTATAAATGTCCCAGGGTAGAACCCTCATAAATAGCAAAGTCTATTTCATTCTTTCAGAAAATGTATGTTATTGTGCCTGGACTGGACTATAGACCGAGCTAATTCATGGCCACAGAACCCTATTTCTGTGGGACAATGTAGTTCACATTCTCAACAAATGGCATGCATAAGATGAGAATAGTTTATAATCATTAAGGATACGTTTACAATGGGACGAAAACTAACTGGCTGGGGAAGGTCTTACAAGCCGACCCAGGACGCGACCTTGGGGGTGGGGTTAGGGGTGGAGAAGCACGGGGTGAGGAGCCTGTGAAGGGACACTGCCACCAAGTGGCGCTTTGTAGAATCACAGGCACTTCTTTCCCAAGAAGTAATTTCCCTTTCCTGGTCACCATATGGGAATGCTTGTATCTCACAAGTTCAGAACTTGTGTAAGCTAATAAAAAAAGCCATAAATCGATGCAAATTCCGGTGTTATGATGCAAAACCAATTAAACACAATTTTTAAAAAATCAACTTTTCTTACCGTGAGAACATCAATAAAATACGCCACCTCAGCACCAACAACGCGGAGGTTGTTCACGGCGTGGATGTATTCCAGAGAACCGTTAATCCAGTCTATGTTAATGCAGTTCACGTCTTCCACTTTCAGTAACACCTGGCACAAAGATTTATTACGAGTATGTACGAAATAAGAAATAAAGAAAGCCAAAGTGACTGAGCGATGGATTCCATAATAAGAAATCACACTACCAGGTATTGAGAACCGACTCCACGCTAGGTCCTGTCCTAACCCTTTTACATATATTATCTTATTTAACCCCTTTTACAGATGAGGAATCCAAAGCACAGACAGGTTAATTAAACTTGCCCACGATCATGGTACGTAGAACCACAGTAGGAATTCAGGCAGCCTGACTCTACTATACTACATAGCCTTATAAATAATTAATTGCTTACTATGTCAGCAGTCTATTAATCTTGAGTGGAAGGGAGGAAAATTAATTTCTTGGAGTGAACCTGGAAAATTTTCTCCCTTAAGTGAGAAATTTATCATATCATTCAATCTTTTCTCAAAAGGGAGAATTTATCAAAGAATAATTACAAAGAAATATGCTCCCATTATAATCTATGCAATTCATAATAAGTGGGTATAAATGGGAAATGGATAACTCATTTGGGGCCTTGGGACAGGGACAATGTGAGTAACTGAATGGAGGGTTTTCTATGAATATGCATGAATATATGCAAAGTACATTCCCTTTAAACATACAGCTTTTATACAAGTATACAGAAGAGTTTATTCACATCATACATTGCACATGTCTTGCTGCCATTTTCCATCTGATTTCCATCCAGGTATGTTGATACGGGTCATCTTGTCTGTTCCAAAGTGTGAGGTTTGGATAGTTAGATAATTAACTGCACTGATCTCCTGTTTCAAGTGAAAAGGGATGAAGGTAAAATAATAATTCAAAATTACTTGACACTTAGTAGAATTATTCTAAGTCTGCTCAAAAGTCTTTCACTACATTTGATTTTTAACAACCTTCTTCAATACATTTTTACCAAAGAAATGGTTACTGCTACACACTGCAAAGTACCAAGAAATTATTAATGCATTACCAAATATAATATATAAATGTAATCACAAGGAAAGGAAAGAATAGTGTTTGGTTTTAAGGCAAGGTTTGTAAGACGATCCTGGGTGAGTTGCAGTCAGGACTTTCGTCAGCCTTACTTCTGTCTAGCACTTGCTTCTCTGCTGCCCGTGGAATCCATGAGCAGTGTGCTGTTTGAGGCTTCAGAGATGCTGCCAACGTGGCAAAACAGATTATTCACCCCACTTTATGCGGGAGGAATAAAGGTTAGGATCTCACCACATGCGGTACAATAGCATATTAAAGATCATTTTATGTAATTACCTTAAATGTTCTTTTATACTTCTTGTATTTTGTTGGATTGTTTTTATAACCAACCAAACTCAATTTAAGTGATACTATGCATTTAAGTGATTTCGTTATTAAGAGAAAAATGAAAAGGCACGGTCCAAGAAATGCTCGAAATTCTATTTTGAGAAAAAAAGGTGAATCCTCTAATCAGCGAATTGCAAGTTTGACAATGGTGAATCCCATAACAAAGGGCCTTCAAACAAAGAGCCTATTACTAGCTACCTGTGTTTAACAGTAACATGCAAATAACTCATGCAACTCTCCGGCTAGTTAAAGTATCTCCAGGATGGACGGTAAGGAAACAATTATGAGAATCCTAAATTGACTTACATAGTAATTATAATATGGCTACACTTGTATCTGCCTATGTGCCAGGAATCATTCTAAGCACTTTGCAGTGCAGCTCATTCACCCTCCATGACTCTGTGAGGTAGGTACTAACTTTGCGGATTAGGAAAGGGCACAATGAGAATTGAAGTGACTTGTCCCAAAGCACTCCAGCTTTGGAGTGGAGGGGTGGGGTGGGGGGGTTGAAACCTACATGGTCTTTCTCTGAAGTCATGTGTTCCACCACTGAGCTCTCAAGTTGGGACTGATCAGACTGTTCTTTACTGAGAGGGCCCAGAGCAGATGTGGGATTTGTTGAGGTAGGCAATAAAATCAAATGTATCTGGGCTTTTCTAGAAGTGCTGCTCTGCTGAATAATGGAATTCAAACCAAAAACGTTTGTCCATCTATATATTTAAAAGAATCCAGATGTTAATTCCAACTCCAGCTGGAGCCCCTTAAATACCAACTATATTTTTATTTCTGTGTCAAAAAAAAAAAAAAAGCGCAAACCTATTTGGGACCTAATTGGGAAAGGGGACTTGGTAGAAAAAGTTTGTTTAATCTTTCCCCGCCATCAAAAGAGCTGGATGCTGGATGTGGGGCCTTGTAAAAGCTTCAAAGTGTCAATCTGACAAGTCTTATGGGATCTGAGCATCCTCCATTGTCACAAAAGCCTTGAAGAATTCAGTCAAGTAGGAAAGGTAGAAGAACACTTTTGTTCTCTTCGTATTCAATCTGGCACACCCCTGTGAAATGGCATACTAACCTAGAGAACAGGAAATAACGTCATGGAATCAACTCAAGAAGACGCCTCCGCTTCTCCTTGCTCTGCGAGGATAGAGCCATAAAAGGGTGCCAAGACAGAAGGGGTTATCCCAAGAAAGGGCTAGATAAAGTTTCAGCGTTTAAGTGGGTGCTCAGCCCTTTACTTTTAATGTTCTTATCTTTGAAGAATCACTGAACCTACGTGGTATGAGATCAACCCATTCCACAGAACATGACTACTCTCTTGGTGATCTCATTTGTAGTAAGTCAAAAGTAGTCACCAGTTGGGTAGGTCTCAGCCTTGAGAAAAGCTGCAGGCCCAGACACTACCATAATTGTGCAAAATGTGCATCACCACCAGTGAGTAACCCTGTGAGCCACTGTGGGGAAAAGCAGGTTGGATTTATTCTTGCAGAATTGTAGCTATGAAGACCTGTGACTCTCAGAAGAGTCCAGTTTATAGTACCACGGTTAGCTTTAACGATTCCTCCCTCTGAGAAAAGAGGATGCTAAACCATTGCATGGTTAACTTCTGCTTTCTCATACACCAAGTCAGATTTGCACAGTGTAGCATATGGGTCAAGTCTGGGGCCATCAACGTTTTTAGTATTGTACCTTGACTCAACCTGTATCCTCACTGTTGGTAGAAAACACTTTAACACCAAACCCTCAGGCTTCCATCCATTGCAAAATTCAAGTACAGATCCGGTTTGTCACATGGTTTCTTCCAAATGGAAGGGAGTGGAAAAGACATGAGGAATATTGCCTTTATGGTCCCTTTATTAGGAGAGTGCTCAGTGTGTGATAGTCTCTTCACTGCCTTTAGGGTCCAGATTCTCCCCAAGACTGACTTTTATCACCTGTTTTAGTGCCTGTGCTCTATGAAAGTTCAAGTGCAGGGTCACTATGCAGAAGGATTAAGGACCAACGAGTCCTATGAGGGCTGAGGGGTAAGACCAGGGGATACAGTTAGTCCCGAATACACGCATGTACCCTAAAGTCCAAACCAGAGAGCGAAGGTGCTCCAAAACATTTGTATTCAACAGATGCGCTTTACATTAGAAAAATTGCGGCAAAATAGATATGACACAAAAATTACCATCTTAACCATTTTTAAGTAGACGATTTAGTAACATGAAGTCACTGGCCTTCTACAACCATCAGCACCGTCCCTCTCAAGGAATTTTTATCATCCCAAACTGAAATCCTGTACGTTTCGATAGTGACTCTCCAACATCCCCTCCCCCAGCCTCTGGTAACTATTATCCTGCTTTTCCATCTCTATAAATTTCACTATTTTAGGTGTTTTATATAATGGGAATTTCATGTAACGGACAATGTTTGTCCTTTAGTGTCTCACTTATTTAAGTTCGTAAAATGTTTTGAAGGTTCATCCATGTTGTAGCATCTGCCACAACATCATTTCTTTTAAAGCTGAGGAATATTCCTCTCTTGGCTTTTAGATAGTTATGGAAATCACACTTTTGAGTATGCTTTCTTTGTAAATTTCTCTGTATCCCAAATAAGGGCTTTTCCTCTTTGTTTTAGATAGATCTTTGCTCTACAGAGCAAAGGGTGGATTTCAGCGAAGAGCCGTGCGCCCGTACCTATGTGTGTGTCTGGTCAGTAGATAGCTAACACTGGATTCTGTTTGTATGGTGTCTTGGCTGGGTCTGATGGAAAGTGAGGCTCGGGGTAATATGACTGAGGTAGAGACTGGAAATTATCTTGCACTGGGAATTGCTCGTTCTCTGGCCTTTGCTCCACTTAGGTCTAGTATCACACTTTTTTTCTCTGCCCCTGAGACCATATCACTCTTCGGGTTTCAACTCTCACCTTGGGGTAAAAGACTTTGGAATCTCTTCTTCCAGCTCTAGACTGCCCACTGAGCTACAAGATGGAAATATCCGATGGCCTGCCCAAACCTCACTGGTCCAAAATGTGACTCATTCTCCAGCATCCCCGATCAAGGTTTCTTGACAAGAGGGTCATTATTCTTCCTGTGACTCATGTATAAGATCTCAGGACAGTTTATGATGGTTATCATGTCAGTTTTCTATTCTCATACTCGTGCTCAAGCTCTGGCTCAGGCTAGTTCCCTGAGTCTGGTTTTCTAGCACTCTCAAATAGAACTTTCTGTGATAGTGGAAATAGCCTATATTTGCATTGTCCAAAATGGTAGCCCCTAGCCACATAGGGCTACTGAGCACTTGATATGTGGTTGGTGCAGCTTAAAAACTGAATTTTTAATCTGATTTAGTTTTAATACCCACATAGCTCATGGTTACCGTGTTGGAAGGCTCAGTACTAAAGGTTCTGGCAATCACCTGCCGGCTCTCCCAGCTCCATTCAAGAAGGTTCACTGCAGCCAGGGTAAATCACCTACAGACTCTTTGAAAACTCCCACTGGGGCCTCATGGCTCACGGAATGAAATCCAAAGTCCCCAGGAAGAAGTTACAGGATTTGTCTCTAAACTACTTTCCTAACTAACTCCGATTCAAGGACTTCCTCTCTGTCCCCCGTCTAACTCAACATGTTGTATTCATCAGACATACTCTGCAGGCTCGCTCCCACATGTATTTGTCCACACCACTTCCTTTGCCACTTCCCTGTGTGTCTTTGCTTACACAAACCCTGCCCACTCTGTGGGACGCACCTCAAACAGGTGTCTTCCTCAAAGCTTTTCCTGGTTCCCGTCCCACCCCCACAGGGAAGTCAAGCCTTTCCTCAGCACGCGCCCAGATTCTGTCATTTGTGTCTTATGTAACTGATCACAATATGTGCTCCAACAGAGCTTAATTGTTTATATACCCTATTTTCCCTAATATAATAAACTTAGGATACTGTCTTGTTCAATCAGTTTACAACACAATAGGTACTGTTGCTTGTTCATAGTCTTACCTGTGGAAGGTTCTGAATTAATATATTAATCAAATGACATATCAAATTCACCTCATATGAAACAACAGATTCAGAGCAATCTTTATATTTAAGTACTAGGACAAATAATATGACAAGAAAATCTGGCTCATAATACTAAAAAGAAGAATCAGCCTTTAAATCAGTAGTTTGTGCCACAGTAGGTTACTGAACCTAGGTCTTCTGTATCTATAGCTACGTCTTCTATTTTAGAATAAACCTATGTGTGAAGGCAACAAGTTAGCTTACCTGATAGACTTTGGGATTATGTCTAGTATAGAGCAGAAAGCGAGTGTTTATCTCCTCTGGAGACCAGGGCAAACCTGCCAGCTGTCTTGACAAAGTCCCAGTCCATGGTAAACCATCTTTAAAGCACCCCACCCTTTCATAGCAAACTTCTTTTCCTGCAGCAAAAAGATGGCGTGTTAGTATTGTAGGAACCAGGCCCAGAGAGAGGCTGTGTTTCCCACCACAATGGTTCATTGAAATAGGTCTTTAAGTTAAGCAAATCTGGCTCAGGGAGACTCTCCTTAGAAAATGCTCTCCTCTCCCCTTCCTCCACCACCTCCTCATATTATATATGACCATGGCTTTGTAGATCACAGTGTTGCAGAAGAGAGCATTGGGGCTTTGGGATCAGACATTCCTGGCTTTGGACAATTCTTTTACCTTTTATGAGTCTCTGTTTCCTCCTCTGCAAAGTGGGGTTGATCCCACTTACCTTACAGCCTTATTTTAGGATGATCAAAGGAACTATTACACAGGACAGCCCTTGCAAACGGGCCTGGACAAAAGAGGGATACTGTGTGTTCCCTGAATTCCTGCCTTTTCTTATGAGACTGAAAGTTTTGGCTGAAAGGGACCTTGGAGTCCCCAGAGCCTAGCACTCCAGGAGTCATGACATGCAGCAGGAGTCCAGCTGAGAGTGCAGGTGACAGCTAAGTTCCATTCAGTTGTAACCAAGTCTCTTCTATCTGGAGCTCACCTCACTCATCTCTACAATGAGTTGCTTTGGGGAAACTGAGTCTTAATGTTTCTGCCATCCACTGACTTTCATTTGTCTTTTCAATAGGGCCTTTCTTTTTCATTAACAGTCGAAAATAACTTCATTTCCTGCTGTTTTATGGAGGAATAATTTAACTTATTCAATTATAATTGTTATTATTTGCTCAACTTATTAATGAATTATGTATTCAATTTATTATTACTTATTAAGTTGCTTTTCACTTATTCATTTTATGTTATTCATTACTAGGCTAGAGCTGTTTGAAGACTTGAATTTGAGGGTTTTCTTTTATCATTTACCAAAAGATCATGAATTAGTCTTTGACTTTCAAGTCCACCAGATTTTACTTTAAAATTTTAGGAGATACTCCATTTTCTCCATCTCCTACCAATGAGGTTCCACAAGAAACATAAAGAGAGAGGATAGGGAATTAACTTTTTAAAAAGAAATTGTACAGATGAGCAATGTCCCCTGCTCACTCCCAAACCCAGCCCTGTCCCCAGAGGTGACAGTTATTCTGGCGGTTACCCCCATCTCTAGATATAATGTGCTTACACCGTCAAGCTTTGATATATTAACTTTAGTCACACATGATCTATTAACTTGATGCAATAATAAATGAGGATTTAACCCACCTATTCTTGGGATCAGTCAGGATCAGGGCAAGAAACAAATCACACCAGTTATTTAGCTGTGAGAGTTTGGTACAACGGATTGTCATCAATCAGATATTGGTAAACTGAAGGCAAAAAGGGGACCAGGTAGTAGCTCCCAGGTGACAACCGCAGGGAGCAGCTACTAGCAGGGGGCTGGTGGGTGACACAGAAGAGGTTTGTTTATTCAAATGAGGGAAATTGGAGGAAGGGCTGCTAGCCCCGGGGAGCGGTGCTGTCTCCAGAGCTGGGGTTCGGTCCCTGAAGAGGGGTGCTAGCCGGCTAGTGCTGGCATCTTTGAGGGGGCACCAGATGCCTGGTTCTGGGGATTTTAGAACAACTGCAAGCCAGAGCCATCTGCTACTGGACGATTGTTCAAGCAGGGGTGACAAGTCATTGCAGGAAAAACACTGACAGGAACCAGGAGCCAACAGGAAGGAGCACCTCCTTTTTTTATCCTGGAGCCTCAGTGTCCCTCTAGTGTCCCTGTGGACAGTGCTTCTCTGGGAGTGGCTGAACGTGGTGAACGGTGGTTGAGCATCCCAGCGCCAGCGCTGGCCCGGCAAGGGCTGACTTGAAGCCAGGGGACAAGAGCTCCCACAGGACAATTCTCTCCACAGTGTCTCAAGTCCTCCTTCTCTACATCAGCAACATTGCTTTTAACTCCTTTAAAGGCTTCCAGTATAAACTGCAATAGTAATTTTTTTTGAGAGAGAGAGAGAAAGAGAGCATGGGGGCAAAAGGGGCAGAGGGAGGAGGAGAGAGAGAGAGAATCTTCAGCAGGCTGTTGGGCTCGATCTCATGACCCTGAGATCATAACCTGAGCCCAAACCAAGAGTTGGATGCTTAACCAAGTGAGCCTCCCCAGGCACCCCAGTAATCTTTTATTTTTTGATCCATACCTCCTACTTCTCATAACTTGACTCTCTGCCTTTGCAAGACAAGGGTTAAGCCATGTTGCCTGTCTTCTTCCTTTCCATCTTCCAAGGCCTGCCAGTCACACTTTGACTTTCATACCATCAAAGTTGATAACACTCAGACTTCGTTCTATAATCATAATTAAGTCTTTCGTATTTTGTCTGTAGGCTGGCTCCAAAAAACTGAATGTTAATAAACAGAAACATATTATTATGACTAGATAAATATTTTTCCTATCAGAGCCAGCTAGTGTGCTATAATTACATTTCCTTGTCTGCACTTCATTATTCAGTCACCCATTCCCTTCAAAGAAGATGATTCAAATGAATGATCTTTTTCATAGCCATGAATTGCTCAAGATCAGTGTCATTTTAGTTCCTTCCATATTTGGATTATGGTTTTCTTGTGCCATTTTCATTTTCCTGGATTCTCTGGTTGCCTTTGTTTTCTCTTGTTGCAAGAGTAAATATGTGCCCTCTTCAATATATCCCTAGCACAGTGCAGTTCCTCAATCAATATTTCTCCTGCCTGGAATCTATTCTATTTTTTCTGACTTGGACCAATGAGTTTACATTTGGATCATGCCTTTTTTTTTTTTAAAGATGTATTTATTTGAGAGAGAGAGCATGGTGGGAAGGTGCAGAGGGAGAGAATCTCAAGCAGACTCTGCACTGAGCATAAGCCTGACACAGGCTCCATCTCACCACTCCAAGATCACTACCTAAGCTGAAATCAAGAGTCAGATGGCTTAGTCACCCAGGTGCCCCTGGATCATGCTTTTCTAATACAACTTTCTGTTTTTTCCTAGAATGTCCAGCTGCCTTTGTTTTTTGCATTACATGGCTTCCCCACCCTGCCCCCACCCCCTACACAAATTCTTAACTACATCATTCAGTCTATGGAAGTGAGTTTGGATATTGAAATGAAGATGGTTGTAAACACTGTCCATTTTCAATGTTTGTAACTTACCATGGTTATTGGTCACCATGTCCTTTTTCATAAGGAAATACTCATTGAAAGAACATAAAGTTATAAGAAACTATATGAGATGAAGGAGACTGATCAACATCATAAAGTACTAAAGCCATTTAGAAAAAAGAATTGAAAGATTAATAGTTCTCTAAAAATAACATGTCTACTATAAAATCAGTATGTTGATATTGGGCCAATAACTTAAATGGCCAGTAAAAAACAAAGAATATAGTTTTAAAATGGTAGCCTTGAAGATATTGTGCAGCCATTGAAAATGTTTACAGAGATCTGTAATGCCGTTTGTAATGAAAATGAGAATGATACAGTCTTGGGGGGAAGAGGCAGGTAGGTAGCAGAACTATGTATGGTTTTATTTAAAATGCATGGGGAAAATAAAATTTAAAGGAAGTGCATCAGAATATTAACAGTGGTGAGAACGCACAGTTTTTATTTTCTTTACCCTTATCTATAGTCTTAAATTTTCAATGATTAATAACGATTACTTTTATAATAAAAAAAGTTACAACACACACACAAAAAAGAGTACTTTTCTCCAAATTATGTCCAGTGTGGCTTCTTTGCCTTATTAATAATAATTAAAACAGCAAAACAGACTGAGCCCTAAGTGTCACATAGGTGAGGAAGGGGAGACTTAGAAAAAGCGATCACTCTTGGCCAATGTGTCATTGCTTTTAAGTGGTAGCGGGGGAAAAAAAAAAATGAACTACCAGGCAGCTCATTCTATCATTAAGTAGAATCGGGAGGTACATTAATTAATTAGCTTTTGCTAGGTTATATACTGAGGTAAGCAAGAGCTTCTAAATCTTCTTGGCTTACCAAAATTAGGGTTTATTTCTCATTTATGTTATATTTTGGCTGCAGTAGTTTTAGGTTCACTGTGGCTCTGATTTACCGGTCCTCTTCATTCCAGGATCTAAGCTAAAGAGACCCTTGTTCAGAACATGTTGCTCTTGGGACAGAGGGAAGGGGGTAATGGCTGACCCTGCAAAGGCTCTTCACACAAACATTCAGACGTGGACTGCTCTCTCTGCATGTCCTGTGGCCAAAGAGTCCTCTTCCGGGGACAGGGAGTAAATAGTGGGGGACAGTAATACAGTCTGCTATGGAAGGGTATGTGGGTTTACATTTTTATAAGTGCTACCAGAAGGAAAACGTTTGGTCCTTTAAATTTTCATTTCTTGAATTATCCACACACTTGAATATCTTGTGCATTTCTGGCCCTTTGCACATCTGTGGGTGAGATCTTTGTGTCCTATGCACATTTTTCTAACGTATGCTTTTTTCTTATTTATTTGTAAAAACTCTTCGAATAAGACTTGCTCCTTTCCAGTCAGATACTGAGAAAAGATATTCTAGTTTTCTGTTTATATTTTTGTTTTATAGATGTTTCACATTTTATTCAATAAAATGATTAATCTTCTCCTTTATGGTTTTGGGGTTTCATCTTATTTAGAAAAGCCTTCCTTACTTCAAGTTAATTAACGATTTCACTCTGTTTTCTTTTATACTTTTCTTGTTTCACTCTTTAAATGTTCATTGATTTGAGATTTATTTTGGTGTAAAGAGTAAGATTTTCATCTAGAATTTCAATTCTCTTGGCCTGAATTTATACAAAGTATAATCATTTTAATTTCTTCCACACCTGTGGTTATTTCCCCTTGTTTATTTAAATCTGTCAGCGTGGTTTTCTATTTCTTAATTTTTATTAAGCAACCACCACACATATTTATCAATTATATTGCCTTCTCCTGGTTTTTCTAATGCGTTAACCTCTACATTTATTTTTATTAATGAAATTCTTCCTTCAATGTTATTTGTTCTTTTTCTAATTTCTTCAGTTCTTGAGTCATTATATTTTGATATATTCTGCAATTGAAGTGTTTTATTTCCTCTTTGACCTAAAACTTCTTTAAAAGAGCATTTGAAATATAGCACATTACATGAAGCTAGGTTTAGTTGGTTAAGAAATCATATAAAGTTGGCATTCAGTTCCTATTTTCTTAATTTCCACTTTCTAAATGAGTCATTTCTCTATCTTACTATGAGCAGCCTTTTTCAATGACAAAAAAATCTTGCAAATAGATTCATTAATTTATTCAAGAAATATTTATTTGAGTGCCTATTATGCACCTGATATTGTTCTCAGCACCGGGGATTCAACCGTGGGAGAAATAACCCTAGCCCTCATGGAGTAGAGTCTAGTGGGGTTGTGGGGACAATGAATAAGAACATGTAAATGAAATGAAAGTGCATGTGTGTTTAGGTAAGGAGGGGTTTCTATTCAAATAGGGTGGCCCGGGAAGATCTCACCAAAGTAGGTGGCATTTTTTTTTTCTTAAGTAGGCTCCACGCTCAGTGTGGAGCTCAACATGGGGCTTGAACTCATGACCCTGAGCTCAAGACCTGAGCTGAGATCAAGAGTCTGACGCTTAACAACTGAGCCATCCAGGTGGCCCTAAATTAGGAGGCATTTGAATCTATGGCCAAAGGGGGTGAGGAGCAAACCGTGGGGATTTCTGGTGGAAGGCAGCATTCTAGGCAGAGGGAAGGGAACGTACCAGCCTCTGGGGGAAGGAGCATGCTTAGCGTGACAGACGAATTACGAGGAGGCCACCCTGACCAGAGCTGAGGGAACAGTGGGGAGAGACAGGTCCACAACACCTGATTCTGCAGTTTCAAAATGTAAAAATCTCCAGGGGAAAGAAGTGAGGTGTTGAATTTTTCATTCATTTGTTTTTCAATTTGCAACAGACACATTTGGCAACAAAAACTGACCTAAGGAGATATATATATATCTATAGATAGATAGATAGATAGATAGATAGATAGATAGATAGATAGATAGATAGATATAGATATATAGATCTCCATACACACACACACACACACACACACACACACATACTCATTATCCCACTTAATGGGAGTATTCACAGATTTTACTACAAAAATATCCGTGTGNCACACACACACACACACACACACACACACACACACACACACACATACATACTCATTATCCCACTTAATGGGAGTATTCACAGATTTTACTACAAAAATATCCGTGTGGTTGTTTACAGGGTGCTGCCCTGAAAATCCTCTTGGGGTTTTGTGTTTTACAGTGTACTTACCATAGTCCCTTTCTAAAATAAAATAAAATAAAATAAAATTGGAATTCCAGAACACATGTGGCCCCAGGAGTTGAATAAGGGATGGTAGACAAGTAGCAGGGGATGGTGTTTAGAGAGGTTACAGAGGACTAAAGCATGCAGGGCTTGGCAGATCATTGGAAGGACGTTCGTGTTTCCTCTAAGATGAGGGGGAGAGCCATTGGTGGGCCTTGAGCAGAAAAGTGATGCAGACTGACTTAGTTTGGCTTTCGTTTTGAGAACTGATTGAAGCAGAAGGGGAGAAGCAGAGAGACCAGCTGGGAGGCTATTGTAGTCAACTAGACAAGACACAATGGTGTCCAATAGGTTAAGGTGATAGCAGGGTGGGCAGTGAGAAGTGGTCGGGTTCTGGATAAATTGTGAGGGGGGATCCAAAAGAATTGACTGATTAATTAGCAGAGAGATGTGAGAGAAATGTCAAGGATGAGGTGAGGTTTTCAGATGAAGTTCCTGGAAGACTGGAGTTGCCGCTGATTGGGATGAGAAACTCTAGAAGGGAGAGATTTGAAAGTAGAATCAAGAGCTCATCTCTGGATAAGTAGGTTTTAGATGAATTAGACACATGGTGGAGATGCCATAGAAACAGCTGGCTGTGAAACTGGAGAAGTTCAGCTGGAGACAGGAACTTGGACGTCTTAAACATAAAGCTGGTGTTTGACGTCATGAATATGGATAAGATCACCAAGGGAGTGATGACAGGTAAAGAAGAGGGATGATCTGAGGAGGGAGTCCTAGGACACTCCATCATTAAAACATCAGGAAGATGAGGGGAGAAAAGCAAACAAGACTGCCAAGAAGTCACTGAAGAAAGAGAGGAAATCCAGGAGAGCGTGGTATCCTAGAAGCCAACTTAAAAAAACCCTGCTGCCAGGCGAGGGGTCAATCAAGAATACCGAATACTGCTAGGTCTAAACGGACGAGGATGGAGAATTCACCATGGTCTTGTCACCACGGGAGTGACTGGTGACCATGACAAGTGTTGTTTCTGGGGTGAAAGCCTGATTGGAGTGAGTCCAAGAAAGAAGGGGAGGAGAAATAAGAAACCCTATGTACACAACTCAGAAGTGGGAGTTTCAAAGATGGATGAAATAACACGCTTGTGTGCTGCTGGGAATGTCCCAGAAGAGAGGAAGAAGATTGTTGAGGCAGGAGAAACAGAAGAGTATGGTTGAGTGGAACCCTTGAGCAGGTGAGAGGAGACAGACTCTAATGCGGACATAGGGGGAAGGGCTGGCCTTTGTCGGAGCAAAACAGCTTATCTCTTGTGAGAGAGAGAGAGAGAGAAGGGCAGAATGTATGGGCAGGTGCACGCAGGTAGCTGGACAGATGAGGTACTGGGAGTTCTGGGAAGGCCTCCTCTCTTTGTTTCCCTTTTCTTACTGAAATAGGAGTCCAGGCCAACAGCCGAGTGGGGGTGAGCAGGGAGGTGTTGGAGGTTTGAGTGGAGGGGAGAAGAAAGAACGAACCCAGGAGCCCAGGCAAATGAATGGACAAGGGAAGAGAAGTAAGATGGCCTGGCAGCTTTAGGGTCGGCTTCCGCTCGGTGACCATGAATTCGCAGTGAGACGGTCAGTGTGCTATGTGGTTTTCTCCGGGCACATTCAGCTGCACAAAGCAGATGAAGTGTTGGATTTGAACAGGGTTGTGGTTCAGCCAAGTGAAGCTAGAGTTAACAGAGAGAAGGCCAATGTGTATGATAAGGAGTGATTATGATGGACCATGGGATTTAAACAAAGTAAGGAGGGAACTGAGGAGAGAGTTAGCTGCCAGATAAATTTAAAAAAATAGGTAATTATATGAAATTTAGATTATTTATAAATACATCTCCATATACATCTATCTCCATATATATATCTCCATACATTCATTACAGAGATGTCAAAATTAAAAATTTGACTCTCCATCACATATGTATTATTATCTATATTGGCATCTATTAAATTTGTAACAAGGTCCATTTGGGTTCAGTTCTCTGGTAACTGCCATTTTACAATTTGTGTTTAATCCAATAAGCCTTCAAACAGAAATCACTCCCTGCTGAAAAGCAAACACATCTGATGGGCGTAGAGAAGCCCTGTCAATCACAGCTGTGTGTCCGGAGCTGAACCCAGTGCCTGGCACATAGCAGGTGATTGTATTTGTTGATTGAAATAAAACAGATTAGCAAAAAAAAAAAACAGATTAGCATCCTTGTTCAGAGAGGGTTTTGAGGTTCGTGGAGATGGCAAAGAGGCACTGAACTCGGAAGGAGGAGACACCACCTGAGAAAAGAAGGTGGCAGGTAAAGGAAAAGAGACCAGGGCAGACTTCTGTCACTCAATTCTGCTTTGGAGCTCATCAGTCTAATCGCTTCCAGCATTCAAATCAGGCCTGTTTCCTGCCCCTTCTTGGAAAATACTACAACAAATAACAGCTCCATCCACTTTCATCCCATAGTGAAAAGCTGGAGGGCAGGGACTAAAAACACTGAAATTCTTTGATTCTATTTTGGTTAAAACATATCAACTAACTTTTGTTGTGCTTTAAGAGGTAATAAGAAAAAAAACCCCAAACAACAACAACAAAAAGGAGGTAAAAACAGAGAAAAACCAACTACGACATAGAAGATGCACAAGGACGTAAGGAGCACAAGTCCCTGAGTGTTGAGTTAGTGTGTAAGAAATGTTCACAGACCAAAGCCTTTCCCAAAATCATGATCCGAATACAAAAAAATCAACCTGGAAGTTCTAATCAGCATTAATTATGCATTCATTCATTCATTTGTTCAGCATCTACAGTGAATCAGGTATTGAAATAAAAAAATGAATGTATTTTTTCATTTACTGCTACATACTTATCTTACAAGTGAAGAAATTAAGACTTTAACAGAGAAGTTACTCGACCAAGTCCATAAGGCTAGTAAGTGCAGAGCACGGAGCCCAGGACCAGACCATCCAGCAACTTTTATCTTATTAGAAATAGATGCTTGTATACTCATCAGATTTAGTATTACTAAGTTGACGCATTTCCCTTAGATACTTTTATGACAAGTAAATCAAAATACAAAGAAAGCTGGTATTTCAAAGCCCATGTCAATCACATTTTGGATGGGACTACACCCCCTATTTTTAATGAACTAATAAATTATGAATCTTACCTGCTGATGTGCCAAAGAGTAAGAGTGCAGCAATCCAAAATGCAAGCATCTAAGTTGCTTTTAAAAATCACATCAACTCTTCTTGAAGGTTTTTACGGGTAAAGTCACCTCACTACAAAATATTAAGCAATTTTCTTCGAAGTGATACCACTCAACATTTAAGTTCTAGGTCTAGGAGAGCATGGAGCTCACACCACCTTTAATCCCTATGTCCTGCAAAGAAATGTGCCATAGCCTACACTCCTAGCTCCACGTTAAGAGATTTAATTAGCAGGGCGTGCCCTCCATTAGGTGATTGGTAATTAAAACTTCTGAGGTTTTGCTGTTTCATCATTAGCAATATTTTGATTAAGCACAAACTGAGTCACTCTTGAAAGTTATTTTAAGGCTTTGGATGGTAGATAGCATTTAAAAGGCACATTTTTTTCCAAATCAGGATTATGCACTTTCAATATTCGTTCCCTAACACATTTCTGAGGGCAACCGTTTGCTTACTATAAACAGACCCTCATAAAATACTATGAATTAAATAATGAACATGGCTAATAATGGCTAATCTGCCCATTATAATGTGGCAATATAATGTAGCATTGTCATCTAGAGCCCAATCACCTGGGTCCAAATTCTGGCTCTGCCACTTTTAGCAGTGACCTTGGGCTAGTAAGCCTCAGCTGCACCTCTCCTCACTTGTAAAATGGGAATCATCATTGTTCCTACCTCTTGGGTCACCTGGGTGATTGAATTCCTCATTATATGAATAGCACCTGGTAGATAGTACTATCTTAGTTAATTTTATTAGTTATTTTTCCACTACGTTAATGGTTATGAGAACAAATTTATGTCCACATATAGCTAAATACACCCCGATGTCATGGTACATAGGCTTCATAATGACATTTAATGTAATGCGAACCTGCCTTGTTGGCTACTACATTCACTTAAAGCGACTGAGTTCCCAGATATCCTCAATTTCTCCATTTTTAAATGTTCATTGATGTTGGCTGAAAGTATTTCTTGGTTTTTCTTAATTTTTTCCTCTCACCATAACAACATTAAGATTTTCAAGTTTTATGAAGCAGTCAGCCCCTTCATACAAATCTTGTTACGTTGTGGAAGGATCAGGCAAAGAAGAGATCATGACCAAGAGCAGTTGCAAGTCTTGGGTGTTTTATTCGGCTGAACTATGTCCCGGAAGTGGGAGCCTATGGACAGCCCCCCTGGCAGGCAGGCACGCAGACACTCAGGAGTTCGAGAATGGGCTCTTCAGCAGCAGGGAGCTGCATGCCTGGCGCGCTGAGTGGCCAGCGGCTACGCCATGGAAAGGGCACGCTCTAAAAGCTTCGCCGGTTGCCACTGGTCATTTTTCCAAGAGTCCGTGTTCTCTGCCACACAGGCAGGATCCACATGGGTCACAGAATCATCCGTAGCACCTCCCAGAACACAATTCTTACTCATGTCTGCATCCCGAGGGACAAGCACAACGCCTGGAATTCAGCAAGTGCTTAACGAACAGTTTTAAATGAAAAAATACAAAGCTCTCCAATGATAATATGGGCACTTTTTCCAAACCACTCTCTCTTCCGTGCTTTCACAGCACTTTTTCAATGAATCTGCTATAGCACTCAGCATGTCCGAGAATGGTTGGATATTTACCTGTTTGTCTCCTCCCCTAGACTGAACTGTTCAGAGACAGGACTTCAGTTTTCGTTCATCTCTAGGCCCCCAGGGTCTAGCAATAGATCGCTCACAGCAGACACATGGTCAATATTTGTTGACAGGAGAGAAAAAGTAGCATTAATTTACATTGATCTCACACCATTTGAAGAAATTCTTACGCTAGAGAGAATATGATTCCAAGAGTGGAAGACTCATTACACTTTAACAATTATATTTAACGACCATCAGATACTGGTGACTCCATAGCTGCTCGCTGAAATCATGGCCATTTTCTGCCTGAAAAATGTCCCATAGAGCACTTAACAATAGCTCTTAAAAGTTCATCATGAAATCAAAGCTCCACTTATATGTGTCAGCATACCAAAATGAGGAAAAACACCAAATCAGTTGAATTCTTGATTCAAGAATAGAGAATAATTTAATTAATTTTGTCCCTGACATGATAAATTATTTTTAGGATTTAGTACGGCAGAGAACCTTTAAAGATGTCATGACGGATATTTCAATATTAGTGTCAGAACCCTGAAGAATATGGCTGTAATTTAAAAAATCACTTTTTAGGCTATTTCTTAATGCATGGCATTTTAAATTATCCAAGATTTCAAGGAGGCCAAGGATGTCATAAGCAAAGCAAGAGTGAAGCACAAAGACAAATACCTAAGTAATCTCAGCAAACCATATACTTGAGTGGCTACTACATGCCAGNATTTAAAAAAAAAAAAGTTCATCATGAAATCAAAGCTCCACTTATATGTGTCAGCATACCAAAATGAGGAAAAACACCAAATCAGTTGAATTCTTGATTCAAGAATAGAGAATAATTTAATTAATTTTGTCCCTGACATGATAAATTATTTTTAGGATTTAGTACGGCAGAGAACCTTTAAAGATGTCATGACGGATATTTCAATATTAGTGTCAGAACCCTGAAGAATATGGCTGTAATTTAAAAAATCACTTTTTAGGCTATTTCTTAATGCATGGCATTTTAAATTATCCAAGATTTCAAGGAGGCCAAGGATGTCATAAGCAAAGCAAGAGTGAAGCACAAAGACAAATACCTAAGTAATCTCAGCAAACCATATACTTGAGTGGCTACTACATGCCAGGCACAATTTGAGTTCCTAGTTATATATCCATGAATAAAAGATACTAAAGACCCTGCCCTCTTGAATAGGACAATGGGGAAGGCAGCCAATAAACACAGTAAACAAGTAAATTGTCGAGTATGGGGAAAGGTGGTTTAAGTACTACAGGGGGAGAAAAGAGAGCAGAGTAAAGCAGATTGGGGAATTTGGGATTTGATTGAAGGAGGGCTGCTATTAAGACTGAATGGTCCAGTCTTACTGAGAAGATGATGTTTGGGCAAAGACTACTGGTGGAGGTGAGGAAGGTAACTACGTGATTCTCCAGAGAGAGGGACAGGTGGTCCCTCCTGTCTTTGAGGAAGAACAAAAGGTCAGTATGGCAGGAGCAGAGAAAGAGGAGTAGGGGATGAAGTCACAGAGGCACTTAGAGGCCAGAGTGGGTAAGGCATTATTGGTCATTGTAACAACTTCGGCTTTTCCTCTCAGGGTGGAAACCACTGGAGGGCTCTAAGCAGAAGAGACCTGGTCCGACTTGGTTGTAACAGGGTCTTTCTGGCTGTTCTGCTGCCAAGAGATTGAAGTAGGGCAAGGGCAGAAGCACTTTTTTTCTTCCTTTCCATTCTTGTTCTTTCATTTTTGCAGTAAACTTTCCAGAGGTGGCTGGTGGAGGCTGTGGACAACTTGTGGGAAGAAGGTCCTCCTGGGTGGGGGCTGAGGATGGGGTTATTGCACTGAGCTCCCTGTCCCAGAGGGCCTGTGTGGAGACAATGTCAGGACTGGGGCTGGCACAGAGGGAGACACAGCTGCACAAACATGCAGGTCACAGCATGGGGATGTGGGCGGGTAGGGGAGGCTGGGCGCCATATTGCATTTTGGGAGTGGGGCCAGCCTCCCAGCTAGGAGGCTATTTCAGTAATCCAAGTGAGAGATGATGATGGTTTGAACCAAGAGGGTGCCAAGATAGGTGGTGGGAAGTGGATCAACCTAGGATACAGTCTGAAGGTAGAGCCAATAAGGTTTCCTTTCTTACCATGTCTATTCTTTGACTTACTCTTGAAGGATGCAATGATATGGCAAGGTCCTCAGTGTGTTCTGCAGATCTACTCCTTTTTTTCCTGCTTTATTCTTGGATAACAGATTTTCTCTTATGAGTGTCATCAGAGTAATTCTTATGGTATTTGAAAGGACAAAAATATTTTAATGAATTTGTTTAGTTTGATTGGTTTAAGGAATGTAATTTTTCTGCAAATTTTTAGAAATGTGTTTCTAAAACAGATGATGCTTCTGGAGTCTATCTCTGTAGTAAAGGCTTTATTTGTATGCACGTTTTGTAGTAATACACCACTTGTAGGCAGACATAAAACAAGCATCTTATGTGAAAGAATAACCTCTACCAAGGAAATACTGTAAACTATTACTTTGTGAACTACAGACTATAATTAGATAGTCATCACATACTTGTTAAATTATACACAGTAAAAATATACATTGCATCAACACAATTCATTATAATTACAAGTTACGCTAGAAGGCTACTTGAAGTTTCTAAGTAGTATACTTTTCATAATAGTAATGTACTGTATTAGGTTGTGTACTAAAATTACACTTGAACAATTAAAATTAAATTCTCCCACATTTGAATATACAGAAAAAAATATCACTGTCAAAGAGGCAAGGAAAGGAGAGGTTAGGAGGATTTATATTATCGGTTCATGTATGAGACTTCAACACAGTTTGAAAAGGCCTAAATTCTAGAAGCAGACTCTTACAGAAGGACTAGCCTGGACTTCAGAGCTGGATCTGGGTTCATGGCCAGCCAGGACCTCTTTAGCTGTGCAATTGCTGGCAACTTAACCTCTCTGAGCCTCCGATTCCCCGTGCACGTTGGTTAAATAATTAAGTCCCATGAGCTCACCTGCACAAATTTTACTTTGAATATTAGTAAGTTTGCCTTTTCTTCTTTATCCAACTAATCATTTCTTTCCTTCCCTCCCTCCCCCAGCTTTATTAAGGTACAACTGACAAAACTGTATATTTTTAAAGTGCACAATGTGATGACTTGCTATGCATACATTGGGGGAATGACTGCCACACTCAAGGGACGTTGGAGTGTTCTTGGGAAGATGGAATGAGCGCACGTGCATAAAGAGGTTGGCCTACACGAGGCAGACAGCACAGAGCGAATGGCAGCTGTAACAACAATTACTATCTTCTTAGGTCCAACCCAGTCTCCTGTTATGGGTGGGGTGGTACGTAACAAATGCTACTTGTCCAAACCAGCCCAGGAGAAAGGCAGGACTGGAAGGGAGGGTCATCCATGGGTAAGTCTTCCTTCCGTGGGTGCCTAGTGACAACAGGGAAATCTGCATGTGGACAGCTTGTGTAATCATGAAGGAACTGTGGGCCCAACAGAAGTGAACCTTGGGGAGAGAGGGAGTCATGGAAAACAGGCTCATTAGGAGGCACAATGGAGAAGCTAGATACGGTGAGGAGAGGGATGACGGTTGGGTGAAGATGCAGGAAGAGGAACAAGTCTGCCCAAGGACAGGGAACAGGAAGGGGACGTAGAGGTTAGAGAGCAGAGGGAGGAGACATGATTTGCTTCAGCAGGGACTGAACGTGTTCCTGGGACGTTCTCGTTCCACGATCAACAGCATTCCTAACTTTGGTTATTCTGTCATACACTTCCACCCATCACAAGGAAAACCAGGGCTTAAATAGATTAGCATAAATCCAGCCAAACACATTTTAAAACAACTCAAATGCTCATCTGTGAAAGGACTTACCACAAGTTTCTGGGCTCCCTACGAGTAGGACAGGAGCTCTCAGGGCTGGGCAGGGGAAGTCACAGCTGTTTCACCTTGCTAAGGTATTTAGACTCCATTTGTCTATGTCTCTTTCTACTCTGGTTCCCCTTCCATCAACCTTCCCCCTGCATGGGGGGGTGCTGGAGTGCCTGTGGGCACTTTGGGGGCCCAGCTAGGGAGATTTAGGGAAACACTTTGTAAGTGCCTGACTCTGCTGTTTGATGTTTGACTGCTGACAGCTTTCAAGTCTCACCCTAACCTCCTTCCTTTCTGCCCGGCATCTGCTAACCTCCTAAGAAAGCCTGAGTCCTCCCTTTTTTGGCATGAGTGGGGAAGTTCAAGGGAATCTCTTGAGCATGCGTGTGGGAGCCCTAGCCTCAGCCCCACCTCCTAAGCACCATAAGACCCCCAAGCCAGCGTCCTCTCTCTGATTGTTTTTATTTATTTATTTTTTTTTAAAGATTTTATTTAATCATTTGACACACAGAGAGAGATTACAAGTAGGCAGAGAGTCAGGCAGAGAGAGAGGACAGGAGGAAGCAGGCTCCCTGCTGAGCAGAGAGCCCAATGTGGGCCTCGATCCCAGGACCCTGGAATCATGACCCGAGCCGAAGGCAGCGGCTTTAACCCACTGAGCCACCCAGGCGCCCTCTGATTGTTTTTAAACCATCATAGGTGCCTGCCCTGCTTTCCCAGAGATGCATGAGGTATGTAATATGCACTCATTTTGTTCTCACGAGTACCCTACAAGGTTGATATTTTATTTCAGTTTCTATTCAGGTAAGAAAGAGGTTAAAAAAGTAAATCCCAAGGTAATTATGAAAATTGAGCTAGGATTTGAACACAGTAAAACCACTAAACTTTGCACTGTCTCCCAGTAGCCTCCCAAGTGCTCGGTCCTCCCTGTCCTCTCTGCTATATTTACTTCTTCCTGGCTCTGGAAACACACATCCCATTTTCCGGATCCCTAAAATAACCTATTTTCCTACCCATTTTTAATGGATTCTCTGGCTCAATTGCCAGTGGCTTTTTCAATTTTTTTTTCTTATTCTTCAAAAACAATCATTCCCCAACATTCTTCTCCTTTCCTTACATATAGATTCCTAGATATTTCTACCTGTGGCAAGAGCCTTCCCTCCTATGACTTCACCTTTTGTCTCTAGGTGAGAAACTTCCCTCCATCCTCTTTCTGAACCCTCTGGCGCCAGCAATACCAACTGTCTTCTGGGCCTTTCTAGCTGGGTGTTTTAAACAAATCACAGTCATCCCATCCAAGTTCTAAGAAACTCTTCTCTCTGCGGAGCTCTTCCTAATGTCTTCCATGTCCCTATCGTAGGAGCTGCTATTCTTTGAGTCATGAGCTGGAAACACCCACAGCATCTCTGCTGCTCTCAAGGGCCCTCAAGAATATTGACTCTTTGGTGTTTCCTTTGTTCACTTCCTGTGAGACTCACTGTCATGATCCCTGCTCAGGACTTCATCTCTTGCCTAAAATATTGCTCTTCTTTCCCCAGCCATGTATCCTAGACATTATTTACAGACTATCCATCTTGAATCATATCTTTGATCATTCTCTCCAAATGCCTCTGTCGAATGGTCCAAATTTCTATTATAGCCTTCAACAACTTATTGGAAAGGAAGCAACACTTTGAGTTTATTCATTCCATTCTTTATATTTTCTAGTACAGGTAGGCTCTTTAAAAAAAAAATCAACTGCAGGTCTGGTTTCCATCCTTTGAAATCCAAGGATCACTGTTATATATTTTTCTCTTTGATATACTAAAATAGGTAGATGTATCCTAATACAACAAATGTATATATTTCCACAAAAAAAAATAGTCCCAAGAATTCAACTTTGGTACTGATACTCACTTATCTTTAATTAGGCTAAATCTTGACTATTTCATTAAATTGCTCAGTATTACTTATGCTTCCATATTTCCACAATGTCTAGTTGCCATCTTAATGAATTTAGATTGTCTGAGGAAAAGATGACTTGGGGGTAACTTGAAGACAATTGGGTTTTCTCTTTTCACAAGAGACCCAGTATTTGGGCTGTTATAGATAGAATGGCATGCAGCTATTTGAGGTTTATTGAATATATATCCTTAAGCTTCTTATGTGATAAATCACAGAACACATTTTAACCAAAGCACTTATTCCCCTCTGGCAGACTTTATACTTAAGCTTTACATGATAGTACATGATAAAGAAAAGACAACTCAATTTGACATCTGAGAAAAGTTACGTGAGAAGGCTCTCTGGAGAGGGATACATAGAAATAAAGGGTCTTGGTCTCTACTTCTGATGGCCACTAGCTAGCTATGATCTAGGCCAATAGACACGTTCTGAGTTTAATTCCCTTGTCTATAAAATGAGGAAGTTGAACTTTGTGATCGAAGGTCCTTTGCAGCTCTAAAGCAGTCTAAGCTTTGAATTTTAAGGAGTACATTCATAGATCTTTGAGTAAGCTTGTCTTGTGAGGAAAAAAAAAAAAACTTGACAAATGTGTCTTCCTCTCTCACAGTAATGCTTTGACCATAAAAACCATCCTAAAGTGTGATTATTTCTTGCCGTCCACGCTGACTCAGTGTTTAACATTGTCAGGTGATGTGACTTTTGGCACCACCCAGAAAGAAACTCCTCTCTTGGGGCAGGATATCTTTAAGTAATTTTAAGAATGAAGAATGAAGTACTTGAATTTCAACTAAAAAAATACCAAAGACTCAGGATGTCTTGATGAATAAAGGGACTGATTTACATTCAAACCTGAGACCTTGCAGTGGCATAAGGAAAATTACCACCACTGTTATTTTAAAAGAACAGGGACTGAAATCAGTTTTTCCCCCCATTGTGGAAGAGGATAAGGGAAGCAATAACAAGGAGCCAAATACTTTTAAGCTCCACAGTAAGGATGGGCTGGGTCTCCAAAAGGAAGAAACCAGCTGACAGAACAGGGTCTCCTTGGGCTGGGTCTCCAAAGGAAGAAACCAGCTGACAGAACAGAAGAGCTCAATTTAAGGGGGAATTTTCTAATAAGTAGAATGTCCCCAAGGAGAAACTTCTTAATGGATTACTTCAATAATATCTTTGAGAACCTTATTACAGGGAAAGCACTTGTTGTAAACAGGATATCAGGGATTTAAATATTGAATCTGCCCTCAAGGAGACTATAGTCTAGTAGAAATCATATGACATGTATATAAAAAAAAAACCCTAAAACCAGACATAAGGTAAAATTTATGAACCGAGTAGAAAGGTAATAAATCCAATGTCAGTGGCAATGTTCAAGGAGAGGCTGCATGACTGTTTGGGTGACGTAAGAGAGATTTATACATCTGGTAGGAAGTTAAACTACATGACCTTCAAGATCCTTTCCAACAAATGCTTTGTGGTTTTATTAGACTGTCACTATAGTAAGGATTTTTTTAAAAACAGGATTGTCTGATTTTCTGTTCTGCTCACATCTCAGATGTTTTTCTTATAGAAATGTATCTCTATTGTATAGTATCTTTTTTCCAACATTAGTATTAAAACAAACATTATTAATTTCCTTAAAGTATATCTGAGAATTCAAGTAGTTAGAAAAAGTCAATAGAGCATATTTAAAACTCTTTCTAAAAGGCAAATACAAACATTTTTTCCAATATAATCATGATGGATTTTTTAAAAGAGAACTTATTTTATATAATACAAACCAGAAAAATGGGACTGAAATAATAATCTTATATACAATTATAATTTCCATTCACTCTTCATACTATTTTGGTTTTAAGATTAATTGTTCAGAATCTTATTTCACAGTCACTCAACTTTTATTGACTTTGATATTGACAGACTTGGTACACGTTATAAAGCCTTATGTGGCGTGATATATAATTAAAATACTTTGTCTCATAACTTATATTAATGGGTGCATGTCAGAGAATGCCAGTTTGCCTCTGAGAAGATTGTAAACCCACGTTAATTCATTTATTGTGGAAAAGCCTATCAGGGCCATTAACCACTTCGTCTTTGCCTCACATAGTGAAGTGCTCGCTGCTACAGGCTGTGGTTAGGAGCCGTGTAGGCTCAGCCTACTCTTCCTTAATGTGACTTCCGTTAACAGTAAATTCATATTCAGCTAGCCTACTAGTAAATTTTTCAAAATGTAAAGCTGCTGGATCTGGATCAGATTAAATTTAAAAAAAAAAGCATTAGTAAAAGAGTAATTTGATTTCTAAATAATTGTGGTAAGGGAGACTCTCACTGTTGTTCCTAAAACCTCACACATAAATTCAGTGGAATGGTACTGGGTATGGTCCAACCATTTTTAGAGCACTGAGTTATAAATAATTAAGGAGCAGGATCTGGAGTGTTGTTTATAGGTCAAGACACACATACTCTGTTCTTATGCCCGAGGGTGATAAGGCTCTAGCAACTAATTTAGCTGCCCAAACTGACAAGAGGCTGCCATGTAAACTGGAAAGCAAAGGTATTAATGTGTAGGAGAAAAACGCACTTTTGAAGAGAAAAGATACTCTGGTGCCTCGCTTTCTCCCACAGGCCAGGTCAATAATGTTGCTGTTGCTTAGTGAGCACATCTGATCAAGGATAGGTAGCTGAATGATATTTGTGGCACCTGTTATCTACCTAGAAAAAGACCAGTGCATCTATCTCCACAGTAACAATATCTTTGAGGCCCCTGGTTGGGTACATTTTTCCCCTAGATGATGCTGGACACACTCTGACAAATTCTTGCTATTTGGAATCCCTGTTTATAGATACCATAAAGGTTATTTTCTTTAATATAGCCTTCCATCAAAGGATGATTGAGCATCATACAGAGGCTTAGGTCAAGGTCCGGGGTGGGGGGAACAGGAGGGCTCATTCAAATGCCTCCGAGGGCCAGCTAGTCACAGGAACAAGTGAGGTGGATGAGATGTGAGAGAAGCATTGGAAAATAACCAAATTTACTTTATTTTTCCTGAATATAGTATGAACAGGTATGTATGATATTTTTAGAGATATTCAAAATTTTAAAATAAAAAACATTGCAAATAGAAATATTTCCTTACTTAAGTTCTCTTTCATAATTTGTTACTTCTGGACTTTTCATGGAAACACAAGATATCACCATCAAGCCATGTAAACCTAAACCGTAAATCCTTCAATTAGGTGCAATAATTTGATTTACTCAATTTCATACACAAAAATGGAGTTGACAAACACTGGTGCTCCTTAACACATATAGAATCTCTTTACATGGTCCTTGGGTCTGGAAATGCTTTGTTCAGTTCTGGCATCCCGATACCATTGTCCTTAACTTTCAGTTATTGCTTTGTAGTTCAATGGTTTCATTTTTAGCTCTTGTTTTCATATTACCAATCTCAAATTATAAAGGTAAACTTTCTAATGTTTCAATGTTATGTTATTTTCATAAAGTTTAAAATCAGAGAACTTTTTTTTGGAATTCCATTTTCAACTCCACAGCTTTGGTAATATAGTTCAAGCAATGACTTTCATTTCAGGAAAGTGATTTCAGTGCAGGATAATGGGCCAGATTATTCCTTGCCAAATTAGTTTCTTGAAGACACACTTTCACTTCAAGTGAGCAAATTGAATCATACATTTGTGTATCTGATGAATGTGGTGAATGTCTTTGCCGAGAACTATTCAAAATTGATAGGTTCTAGCATCAAAAGGCCAAGACTTTGATCCACTTTTCATCGTTACAGATTGAGTGGCAAATGATATTAAAGTGTCCAAAAATATTAGCACTCAGCTACATTAGTCCATGTACTGCAACAGGCAATAGGATCCATCTAATTTATAAAAAGAAGCCCTCAGATATCTGGATTTTATGCTATGCAACATTATCCAGGCCACAGTATTAACTACAGCACATTCATGACATGTTGCATTTTAAATTTTTTGGCACAAAGCAATTCTTAGAAAATGATGTAATCAGGAAACCTAAATTCTATGTCTTGGGGAATGTTTCCTTCCTAAATTTAACTTTTCACATTAACACTGTCCATTGTTAGAGTTGAATTACACTGACTGATTTTGACCAACTGCCCTGAATTTTGCACATTTTCTTGCAGACAAAGATCAGTCATTTGCTAAGTCCAATCACAGCATGTCATCTTCTGACACATAAGTATTCTTGTCAATATCATCAATTCAGTGTAGCTGATGACATATTATTTAAATCTGTGCTCTCATCATCTGCAGTAAAAAAATGCTATAACCAATTTAACTTTTTTTATACAACTTTTCTGCAAGGGCTAAGACATAACTTCAGTATTCTGGTCAATAGTACTTCCAGTAAGACTTCAATTTACAAATGCTTGTCTCTGTGCAGAACACATAATTTCTGCTGTACTCTGTCACGCTTTTTTATAAACTTTCCACCCTTTATTAAAGCTTTTGCTGTCGGGCGCCTGGGTGGCTCAGTGGGTTAAAGCCTCTGCTTTCGGCTCAGGTCATGATCTCAGTGTCCTGGGATCGAGGCCTGCATCGGGCTCTCTGCTCAGCAGGGAGCCTGCTTCCTCCTCTCCCTGTCTCTCTGCCTGCCTCTCTGCCTACTTGTAATCTCTCTCTCTGTGTCAATTAAATAAATAAAATCTTAAAAAAAAAATAAAGCTTTTGCTGTCTGGGTAATTTTTTCACTTAATATATAACCTCACTTATAGATGCATCAGATATTTTATTCATATTCAAAAACAGTCATTGACATTTCAATCCTAGTCTCAGGTTAAGTTTTTCATTTCTAATCTTTTCCATATACCAGTCATAAATGTTATGATTTGTTTCATAATTATTTCAGATGGTTTATTTCATATTTCACAACCTCTTAACTTGCAGTTCTTTCAATAGGGACATCTTTTATTTGCATGTTATATATGGAAGACCATTCTTCACTCCATCAAAGAAAGATGATCTTTCCCACTGAGTCTTAATCAAGCATCCTCTCCCCACATTCAGTGGAGATAGGCACATAGAAAGACAGTTCTTTTAGAAGAAACAAACATAAGTGGCAACTGAAATCAGCTTTTTAAAAATTTTTTTTT
>LNAC01000001.1:13732910-13806899 GCA_002007465.1 Ailurus styani
GGGGGGTGGTGGGGCGGGGGGGGGGGGTGGGTTCTGTAACAAGCAAATAGTCTTGACTCCATCTGATTAGTACAGATAACTAATACTACTCATTATGTCTGAGTTGTTTGGCAAGCTATATGGTCCACATAATCCTAAATATTCTCCATTATAATATACTATACTTAATTGTAATCTCTTATTTAACATCAATTCTATGTACTATATTTGGAGAACTTTATCTGTGAAGAGTGAGATAGTAAATATTTTAGACATTTTGGGCCAGATGTACTCTGTCACAAGTAATTTAACTCTGTCTTTTTGTGAAAAATCAGCCATAAATAGTCCATAAACAAATGAGCCCAGTTATGTTCCAATAAAACTTTATTAATGGCACTGAAATGTGAATTTCATATAATTTTCACATGTCACAAAACATTATTCTTCTTTTGATTTTTTTTCAATCACTTAAAAATCATTCTTAGCTTGTGAGCTACATTTGGCCTGCAGGCTATGGATTGCTAACCTTGTAGTAGATCATAAACTCCATAAGGGTGACAAGGGAGCCTCATCATCATTGTGTCCCCAACACTAAGGGACAGTGCTTGCAAGTAGCAACATATCCCTAAATATTGAATGTGGGTAAATGAGTACTCAAGGAAGATCAAGGTTATGGAAAATTCAGTTTTCACAAAAAATAGTAACACTAAACCTTTTGGAAACTTAATAGAAATTATTAAAGATTGAAGGAACCCAAGGAAGTTCACCGCTTCTTCCCAGTTCTCTGTCACCTTCTTTGCCCCTTCCTTATCTCTTTACACCCTCCCTCCTGAATTGTCCCAGGAACCCCAACTTTTTCCTCCTTCCATTATGCAGACCAATGTTTTCTCTTTACAACTACTGTCCTCAAACTTGCATATTGAAACGAATCAAACTATTCAGATGAACAGAGGGATCTACCCTACGGGTCAGGGAACCAACCTCCCAGTTCTAGTCAAGACATCCTCAACAGGTCATAGGTCCCAGGCAACAGGCTGAAGAACTGATTTTTTTCACACGTAAAATGGAGACAAGTATCACCTATGGAACCAACTCCATACATTTTCTTAAAAGTTCCACATGAATTAGTAAACATATGGGATACATAAGTTTTTTTAAATTCCTAAAAAAATTTAACACATTATTGGTAAAGATTTTAGTACTTTTAAGATGATAAATGTTTATAAGGAATGTGATCCTGCCTGCTTAACAAAGCAAATTTGTTTTAAAGGGGCCATGATTATAATGAAATTTCTCATCTTAAAATAAAAATAAACATTCATACTATATTTTTTCTTAACTGAGAATTTTGTATTCAATTGATTGCAAATTATTAATACATGAAAATGAAAATTGACAACATCTGCATCTTAATTATATAAAAAAATAAAAGAACTCAGCCAGCCTAATCTCAAGAAAATATGAAAATTATACTTTTAGGATGTTATGCTCCAGAGAAATGTGGATATTTCTAAACATTTTTTAAAATGATATTTTATTCTAGTGGAATCCTTTTCTCTTTCATTAACCTGCAAGATAAACTTAGACTTTCAGTTAAAGTAAGTATCAAATGAATAAAAAAGCAATGTATTATCAGTATATAACACACCGATCTTAAATAATAGTACTTTAAAATCTTTCAGTCTTTCATATGATAATGAACAGGTCTCTTTTCTTCAAAATCATCTTTAATGTGTTGCGTAGCTACTGTTGCTAAGATTCTTTTTTCTTTTTCTTGAAAAAGAATACTATGTTACATAGCCTATGGGGTCCTCTTATCGTACCTTAACGTCTGCTATCATAACTACACAAAACTAAAAATCTACACAGACATATCTTTGTTTTAAATAAAGAATGACACATGGAAGTGGTTAGATTTTAAATTTTTTTAAATATTCACATAATCTTTCAAACTATCAATTCTCACAAATTAGAAGTTTGAGTTTCTAGTCCATACCACCCAGTTAATCTGTCCATTTTTGCACTTACATGTGTTTATGAAATATGAGAGTAAAATATAAAGTAACTAATTCTAAGCAAATGCACCTCCATCATTTAAGAACAGGATGAAAATATCTGGTTGCTTTAATACGAATTATAATTGTTCTCACTGGTTATCTCCCTTTGGCTCTACAAAATCAAGTGTGGATCTAGAATGGAGCATTCTTTCTCCTTCTCTATTACTCTAGCAAATAATATCACTTTCCACAGCTGCCACTGAGGGCCTTTTACAAAAGAGATTTTACTCTCTTTTTTTTTTCCCTTGTGGGGGTGTTATGGGGAAAAGAGCAGTAGAGGGAGGCAGGGAATTAAACCAAGTCCAGCCAATTTTCAAAAAAAGATAATGTGTTCTCACCAGCTCTTAGTTGTAAGCTCCCAATTGGTTAAAAAAAACCAAAGTTGTGCACAAGGTTAGCTTCCCCATTACACTGTGAGTTCTTCAAGGACAGGACCCTATTTAACCCATCTTTTTACCCCCAGCACCTAGCATGTATGATACAAAAGAAGTAGGAAGAAGTTAGCAAGTGTGCTGAAAGAATTAATGAATGGGTGAAAGGTCAATGAGTAAGATTCTATGTGTAGCCACAGCCATAAGTCCCTTTAAAAGATAAATATAGACAACATCATTGGCTAGGACTATAGGGTAAGCCTCCCAAAAGAATAAGAGTAGTCACTGTTATTATTTTAAATATAGAAAATAATTAGTGGAAGCCACTCAAAAATTTGGATTCATCTATTGGGTTGGTTTATGACTGATCACAGGATAGTAGGGAGGAAAGAAATACCATTGGATTAGAGACTATTTTGCACATCAAAGACCATTTTAATTAACTGTTAGAATTTTTTTTCCTTTTGAATTCCTGTGTTTCTTATGACAATATTTCAGAATGAGGCAGGGTTAGAATTGCTTTTCATCCATTAAAGAGTTACGTGGAAAAATTGGCTTATCTTCTATTTTCTGGAGACAAAGGTGAGATTCTATTGAAAAGAAACAGGATATGAAAAAGCATAATTAACTAACTCATTCTCAGTATTCCTGGTCTCCATCCTGTTACTCAAATGGATCTTTTGTTTTAAAATGAACACTTTGGGACACACTGATGAGTTTGACTTTGATCAGTATATGTCCCAAGATTTCCTTGATGGTTTTCCTTTGCATAAAAGAAATAGACGTCCCTGGGCAGTTTGTGGAATCTGCTCATGTATTTGAATAAGGCCTGCCATCATTACTGCTTCACTTAGAGTAACACCATTATTACAGCCGCAATATCCAACATTGCTCAGAGATTATCCCTTCAAAAAAAGAATCAAGAACTATGTTGCTTATAGAAAAGACCAGTGTATCTATTTCATCATTAAAATTTTTTGAATTTCTTAGACAACATAAAACAAAAATCTAATGTGGAATCACCAATATAATCCTCCCAAGTTAATTTCTGACTGAACTGTACCCAATTAAAATCCCCAGCCAGTGAGACCACAGAACACATGCCACAATAAGCAAAGAAACATAATCTGATACTAACGTTGTCCATATTACCCAGGCAGAACGCTGTTGCTGATTGAGTCAACAAAATGCAGGAAATACTTGTGTCAGCATGCATGTGTCAGAACGCAAGGAGACAAGCCAAACCTGGATTTGACTAGTATCTAAAGCTTTATCTGACAAATTCAAAGATACAGTGTGTACATCTCGGGAAGTGTAACTTCAAGTTAACCTGACCTTAATAAAGACTTCGTAATGTTATAATAAAGTCTCTCTAATTGGATGTGAATATTCATGTGATCTCAACTATAAAGGGTTCTTACTCACAGAGTCGACATTAGGGCCTAGTCTTTAGGGCAGGGAAACATGAGCAGCAGCGCTTAGAAATGGTCATGACCTGGTGATGTCCATTGTGGTTCTTGGGAGTAAATCATCAGTGAATACTTCCTCACATGGTCTGTTGCACTGATGAGCACTGTTTCTGATATAGTTAGACACAGTGCAGAAAAGGGCAACAACACCCCAGATAGGGGGAAAGTTTACAAAAATATCTCGGGAAAGAAGTGATTCATACCATTAAAAATCCAGGTAGCTTAAACTGGTAATATGGCCTCAGTTGTTGACCCATTTCCTAAAATAAAATCTGGGAGTTTATAGAAAGAAACTGTATAATGCTATCTGGTATCAGACATTATACCAATTTACTTAAAAACTAAAATATGGGGGTGGCTGGGTGGCTCAGTTTGTTAAGCTCCTGCCTTTGGCTCCGGTAATGATCCCAGGGTCCTGGGATCAAACCCTGCATCAGGCTCCCTGCTCAGCAGGCAGTCTGCTTCTCCTTCTCCCTTTGCCCTTCTCCCCTCTGGTGCATGCTCTCTCCTTCTCTCAAATAAATCAATAAAATCTTAAAAAGAAAAAAAAACCCTAAAATGTGTATCTTTTGTTTTAAAGGGGGAAAACAAAATACAATTAAAGAAGAAAAAAAAAAAGGAGGGGGTATCAGACTAGTGAGACAACCCCAGTAGGCCATTCCAAGTCCCTACAAAAAGTTTTCAAACCTGAAGCCACAGAAACACTTTGAGAGGCCACCAATGATCCATCAAGTAAGAACCTAAGCACCCATGTTTAGTGCTTACAAGGCACTCAGTTTTTACATTTTCGTTCAATAAATGTAAACTATTGCAGAATTATTTTATAGCCCACTAGAAAAATGTTGTTCCATGATATTAAATTCACCAGCACAGAGATGCTTTCTGGAATATCAAGCAAGCACTGAGTTCTGAATTTGTGCCAGAACATAACAAACACAAACCACAATTTCTTTGGCTTCATATTAAGAAATCAGAAGGTGCTAAGGGAGTATATGTGCATTCTGAAGGGACAGTGGCCTCCAAATAAAAGAAGCCCTTGATCCTATTTCAGAGTCAAGAAGTTCTAGAATTATGTCTGCAATTATGTCTACATAATTTACATTGATTATAAGCTTTTTTTCGGGGCTACAAGGAGGAAGCCTGGTGGGGGTAGGAAATGGGTGGTGGTTGGATAAACAGGACTTGAACTTTCTGAAAGGAATCACAAGGAGAATCTCAGCCTTATTCACACAAAGTCAGGTGTCAGTGCCTTGCTAGAGAAGAGGTATCCAGAAGAGAACCCTCAGGTTCAGGGATATGTCCCTTAGTGGCCGGGACAGTATCCAGTGAATTTGGGTTTTTTGTTTGTTTTTCCAAATAGAAAGGAGACCAGGAAGCCTGTATGAGGACCAAGCACTGGAGATTTACAGCAGGTAAAAAACCCCAGCTGACAGAAATACGTCAGTATAATCCACACTTCTTCAATTTGCACAATAGCATATAGAGGAGTGCAATCCAAAGGCAGAAAAAATAAAATAATTATCTTTGGCTCAGAGCCACCAGCAACAAAACAGACCTTGATGCCACAATTACAGTAACTTGCAACTACAGACAGATCACTAGATACGGTTAGTTTCTGACTCAGAGTCTGAGTGAATGAATCAGTTTGTCTTGGTTGATATTAGGCCGTCTGTGAACAAAGGGGTTATTTGAACTGCCCTCATGGTTGCCTCCAGCAAATGGTCGGGCGGAAAGAATGATGTAGATAACGAAGATTATCACACTGAAGAAGATTGCCATTAAGACTCACTGGTTTTCGAATCTGTGTCCTATATTAAAAATCAGAGCCTGTCCAGTGAAGACAAGGGCATGGAGCCCTACCTGGCTTCAACTGTCTCCAAATAATCTCTGAGAATTCACAACACAATCCTAAAGGCTGCTCTACCTGTTGTTCCTACCTTTCATTTTTTAGCAAGTCATTTTTTAAACAAGTGGGTCTTTGTAAAGAACTGTGGAGTTACCAGAGTTGTTTTCTGCCATGGATATTGAGGAATCCAACTTTGAAATACACAGTGCAGTGTGCTTATGGGCCAATAGCTCTAGAATGGCCAACTGGAAAATGTTTTCCCCAAAGAACTAAACGATACCAGAACCATTAAAGTGTTTCTCAGCTTTACTTGCTTATTCAGTTTAGCTGAATTATTCTGAGAGATTTAAAGTCTTGGCATTACTTTTGGTTTGCTTATTCATTTTGTTTATTCAGCACTTTTTCTCTCTTTTAAAAATATTTTAAATTGAGGCATATTTCGTGTGATTGGAAATGGGTGTAATATGGATTCTGCTAGATTTTGCTATCTTATGGCTGACAAACTAGGCATTCATCCCAGCAACTGCCATGGATGGATTTTGGGAGAACATGGCCATTCAAGTGTGGCTATGTAGAGTGGAGTGAATGTGGCAGGCATTTCTCTCCAGGAACTGAATCCAGAAAAGGGAACAGACAATGACAGTGAAAATTGGAAGGAAGTGCGTAAGATGATGGTTGAAAGTGCCTACAAAGTCATCAAGCTAAAAGGATATACCAACTGGGCTATTGGATTAAGTGTGGCTGATCTCACTGAATCCTTGTTGAAAAATCTATTCAGGATTTGTCCAGTGTCAACAATGGTGAAGGGACTGCATGGCATCGAGAATGAAATCTTCCCAAACCTTCTGTACATCCTGAACACTCAGGGCTTAACCAGTGTTATCAGCCAGAAGCTGAAGGATCATGAGGTTGCCCAGCTCAGGAGTCACCTAGCGGGATATCCAGAAAACCAAAAACACCTGTGACTTTTGTCTTCTAGGTTGTAGAAATTTAAAACTACAATGTGATTAACCGTGATCCTTCAATTTTTCATCCATATATGTGGATCACAGTTTGCTTTTATTTTCCTAAATATGTGAATCTGGGCTCACAAAATCAAAGCTACACTTGAATTAATGCTTGCAATATGAGCCCTTAACAAGTAAAATTAACTATCATAAAAAAATAAATACATACATTGAGGTATATTTAACATTCTGTAAAATATACAGGTCTTAAGTATCCGATGAGTTTTTCTTATTGTGGTGAAGTGTAAATAACATAAAAGTTACCATTTTAATAATTTTTAAGTACAGTTCGGTGGCATTAAATACTTTCACACTGTTGTACATCCATCACCCCCGGCCATCCAAAGAATTTAATATCTCCCAAATAAAACCCGGTACCTACTGAACACTAACTCCTCTAGGGATGCTTGCGCGGTGCAGTCAGTTGAGCAGCCAACTCTTGGTTTAGGCTCGGGTTGTGATCTCAGGGCCCTGATCTTAGTGTCGGGGGATCAAGCCCCACCTAGAGCCCTGCATCAGGCTCCATGTTCAGTGTGGAGTCTGCTTAAGACTTTCTCTCTGCCCTTCCCCACCACTTGTTCTCTCCTCCCCCTCAAATAAATAAATCTTTAAACACTAACTCTTCTATGTTGTGAAGCATCTTTTTATATGCTTACTTGCCGCCTGTATATGTTCTTTTAGGTCTTCTTCTTTTAAGGTCTTTGACTCATTTTTTTAATTTGGGTTGTTTTCTTACTGTTGAGATTTAAGAGTTCTTTGTATATTTTATATATTTAATAGATGCTTCTTTTGCAAATATTTCCTCCCAGTCTGTGGGCTTGTCTTCTCATTCTCTTGACATTGTCTTTCACAGAGCAGTTTGTAATTTTAATGAAGTCTAGCTTATCAAATTTTTTCTTGGTTCATTTTTATTTTTTTATTTTTATTTTTTTTTAAAGATTTTACTTATTTATTTCACAGAGGGAGAGAGATCACAAGGAGGCAGAGAGGCAGGCAGAGAGAGAGGAGGAAGCAGGCTCCCCGCTGAGCAGAGAGCTCAATGCGGGCCTCGATCCCAGGACCCTGAGATCATGACCTGAGCCGAAAGCAGAGGCTTTAACCCACTGAGCCACCCAGGCGCCCCTTGGTTCATTTTTACTATTAATTTACAGGAATTCTTTTTATATTCTGGATACAAGTTCTGTCGGAGTTATGAGCTACAAGTATCTTTCCCAATCTGTAGCTCGTCTTTTTATTTTTTAAATAACACCTTTTGATGACAGAAATTTTTAATTTTGATGAAAACCAATTAGTTGGGTTTTTTTTTTTTTTTGGTTAGCACTTTTTGTATCCTATCCAAAAAAAAATTCCGCTTATCCCAAAGTGGCTAAGATATTCACCTATGTTTTCTTTCCACAAGACTCCAGGTTCTGGGTTTTACATTTCAGTCTATAATTCATTTCAAATTAAGTTTTGTGTGTGTAGTGAGAGAGGGGTTTAAGTGTATTTTTTTCCATATGGATATCTAGTTTTTCCAGCGATATTTGTTTAAAAAGACTTTTTTTCACCACACTGGATTGCCTTGGTACCGTGGCAAAAAATCAACTGATCATATATATGTAAGACAACTCCTAGCCTCTCTATTCTGTTCTCTTGATCTGTATGTTTATCTTTATCCCAGTACCACAATGTCTTGACCTAAGGTTAAGGAGTAAGTCTTGAAATCAGGCAGAGTGATTTTATCAATTGTGTTTTTTTTTTTTTAAGATTGTTTTGGATATTCTGGGTCCTTTGTACTTCTACGTAAATTTTAGAATCAGGTTGTGTATTTCTTCACAAAATCCTTCTGGCATTTTAATAGGGATTTCATTGAGTGTATGGAATTATTTGGAGACAACTGACATCCAGATGCTAATGAGCCTTCCAATTCATGAACATATCTCTCCACTTACTTAGGCATTCTGTAATTTCTCTAAGTAACATTTCATACTTTTCAATGTAGAAGTCTTATACATTATTCGTTAGATACCTGTAAGGTATTTTCCAAAGTATTTGATGTTTTTTTGATGCATTCATATTTAGTACCTTTTGAAATTTAATTTTAAATTGCTCACTGCTTGTAAAAGAATAAAATTTTCGAACATTGCCTGTGTATCTTGTGTGCATGCCAATTTTACTTGTTAGTTCTACTATACTTTTGGATGATTTTATAGAATTTTTTAACTACTCACTGATGTTGTCTATGAATAATGAGGATTTTACTTTTTTCCAATTCAGATGTCTTTTGTTTCCTCTTCTTGCCTCAATGCACCAGTAAGAACCTCTACTACACTGTTGGAATACAAATGGTGAAAGCAAACATCCTCACCCTGTTTCCAATCTCAAAGGAAAAGATTTAATATTTCACCATTAAGTATGATGTGAGTGATAGGCTGTTTTGTAATGCCCTTTACCAAACTGAGGAAGCTGTCATCCTGGTTTGCTGAGAGGTTTCATTGTGATAGAGTACTGAACTTTGCCAAATGCTTTTTCTGCATCTATTGTGAGTTTTTTCCTTTATTCTATTAAGTGGTATATTCCATTGGCTTGGTTTTCAAGTGTTAAATCAACCTTGTATTTGTGGAATAAACCCCATTTCACCATGATAAATTATCCTTTGTGTATATTACCAGGTTGTTACAATTTCTGTGTTATGTTCATGAGAGTTATTGATCTATAATTTACTTTTCTTGTAATATCATCGTTAGGTCTCAGGATAATTCTAGACTCATAAAATGAAATAAGAGGGGTGCCTGGGTGGCTCGGTCATTAAGCATCTGCCTTCAGCTCAGGTTCCCCTGCTTGTGTTCCCTCTCTCACTGTCTCTCTCTCTCTGCCAAATAAATAAATAAAATCTTAAAAAAATGAAATAAGAAGTATTGCATCCCATTCCACCTTACAAAAGAATTTGTGTAGATGGTTTCATTTCTTCCTCCAATGTTTGGTAGAATTCACTAATGAAGATATCTGGGACTGTAGTTTTCTTTGTAGGAAGATTTATGATTACAAATTCAATTTATTTAATATATATGGGGCTATTTGGATGCTCTATTATTAGGTAAGTTTTGGTAATTTATGTATTTCAAGAAATTTGTCTATTTTATGTTGCAAAATTGATTGGCATAAAGAAGTTTGTAGTATTCACATTATTCTTATAATGTCTACAGAATCTGTAGTGGGGTCCCCTTTTGTATTCCAGATATCAGTAACTTGTGTTCCATGTTGGGGTATATCAATTCTACTTGTCTTTCAAAGTATCACATTACAGGATTTTAAAATGTTATTGTACTGTGTTGTTTAGATTGCTTTTTTTGCTTAACAATATATCTTTGACATTTTCCAAAAGTGATCATATAAATATTCTTCAATTTTAATGGTTGCATAATATGCCTTAATTCCATATTTAAGTCACTTCCAAAATTTTCAAAACTACAAAAGACATTGTGTTCTTGTTTACAAACATCACACAACCCATGCTGGTACTAATAGTACCTGCTAGGTTATAAACCATAAAATTAAAATGAGAGTCTCCGAAAATATTGTGATCTAAGAGTATTGCTTTTTCCACCTAATTTCACCAATACTGGCATCATCTTTTTGTTTAATTTTTGTCAACTTCCTAAGGAAATTTATCTTGTTTTTGTTTGTATTTAATTATAAATGAGTTTTAGCATCTTTTTGTATGAATAGCAGCCTCTATAGCTTTTTCTATTAATTATTGATATCCCCTGCCCATTTTTCTTTTTTTATTAATTTTTTGAGGTTCTCGCTGCATTATTCATGTTAACACTCCACTTATCACCTGTTGCAAATTCATTCTCCCAGTTTTGCGTATGCATGTGTCTGTGCATGTGTGTGTTGGGTGTTTTTTAAGTGTCAGAAATAGATGAATGTTTATAAAGTGTTTGGCACAGTGCATAGCAGACATTCAATGCACAGAACTATTGCTATTAATCCTGTCATGTGAATGGCTGATGCTAGGAGCCTACCTTGTTGTCTGCACTACTAAAGTCCATTAGGAAGCTAAATGCTTCCTTTTCTCTACACCTCTGACTTACATCAGACTTCTCCCCCACAGAGCAATCATGGAGAACTATTGCTTTCCTATTCCCACATTCTGTAACAAACTAGCTAAATTTAAAACTTCTACAGGAAATTGAGTTTTAATTAATATACTCCAGCTCACACTACAGCATTGATACCATTCTGCATGACAAGCATCAGAAAATAATTTAAATTCTTATGACTCATTCTTGAGAACAAAATGTCCTCAGACAGAGGAACACAGGTGTGACAGGTGTCGTCAACCTTGTAGTCTCTGTCTCATGCTTCCTGGATGAGAAATAACATACCCTGGATAAGAAATGAAGAAATGCTGATATAATTTGCTGTATTCCCTGTGCACCTTCTGCCACAGGAAAGGATTTTAGTGGACTATCTTGCTCAGCTTGATCAGACAGGCTTCAATGATATAAACAATTTCTGCAGGTGTTATTAGATAAGAAAGACACTTTTAAAAAAGAATTGGAGGCTCTATCTGAACCTAGATAAAAAAATGTGGTCGTTTCCATGAGGAAATCGAGAGAGTGTGAGCACTGACAGTTAACTACACTTGGAAATAAGGCTTTTCAATGAGAGACTCTAATTACTGCTGTATACTCTACTAAGAAGTCCTTTACCTAACATTGCTATCTTCCTTTGGCCCGGATTAATTAAGCCGAAAGCAGTTTTCTGTCACTGAGATTGTTCATCCACCAGGAAAAGTAGAAAGCTAGCTGAATGTTAGTCTTACAATGATGTGTGTCATTAAATATTTTATCCCATCTTCAAGCAACCTCACCTAAATTTTTAACAAAAACAGTTCATTTGATGACTCATTTATTCAACAAACATCTATTAACCACCTATTAAAAGTGTTTTCCCACTCCTGTATGTTTTAGTACCTAGCACTGAGCCTGGCATAATTAATTTTTTTGAAGATTTTTTATTTATTCGTGAGAGAGAGAGAGAGAGAGAAAGAGAGAGAGAGAGAGAGAGAGAGAGAGAGAGAGAGAACGCACCAGCAGGGGCAAGGGTCAGAGAGAAAGGGAGAAATGGACCCCGCACTAAGCAGGGAGCCTGACTCAGGCCTCCATCCCAGGACCCCGGAATTATGACCTGAGCCGAAGGCAGAGTCTTAACCAACTGAGCCACCCAGGCACCCCAATCATTGATGTTTAATAAACATTTATTTGACAAATAATGAATGAAACCAGGTGCTGTGCTAGGCAGTATGGACATGCTTAAATCCCTACCTTTCTTGACAGCATTGAAACAGTTGCCCATTCCTTCCTTCCTTGAAGCTCTGTTCCTACGCTTCCTCAATGTCATGATCACCTGTTGCTGCTCCTACTTCTTTCAGAAATCCTCACGTTTCTTTGCTGGTTTCTCCTCCACTTGCCCATTAAATTTTGGTAGTTCCTTCAGAATCTGTCATATGCCTTCTATAAGTCTGCTCACTCTCCCCAGGTCATTTTATTAATCTCCAAGACTTCAATTATTGTTTATATGTGGACAACAAATCTTTATTTCCAATCCAGGTCTCTCTCTTGAGTGACAGATCATGTATCTGATTGTCCCTGGGTTTCTCTCCTTAGATATCACACAGATGACTCATATTCACTGACAACAAACTGGAACTCATCATTTCCCCTTTACCTCCCTTCCACATGCTTCTGCCCCACAACACACTATCTAAATAAACAGTACTCCCATGCAACCTAGTATGCAAGCTAGAAACCTAGCAGTCATGTTTGAGTCCTCTGTCTTTTTCACTTTTTTCTACTTTGTTCTATGAAACCAATCATAAAGTCCTTTTAATTCTAGGGCTTACATTTTCCCCAAATCTGTCTCTTCCTCCCAATCTTCTCTACAATGATTTTGGTCCAAGCTGCTATCAATTTTTACCTCCTCCTTCTACAAGTCTCCAATCTACCGGCCTTCAGTCTTGTTCCTCTTCAATTTCTTACCCATACTGGGGTAGGAAAGAATGACTCAATGTAAATATGGTCATATTTTTCTCCTTCTTGAAACTCTTTGTCTATTGTCCTTAAAGTACAATCCAAGCAGCTGAAACAGTTTAATAATGCATTCCAAGATCTGGCCTATGCTGTTTCTATACTCTATGAGATTCAGTTCCTTGAACCCTCGACGGTATCATCTCTTACCTTGAGGCCTTGTTACAGGCCCCTCCCTCTTCCTGAAACAGTCACCTCCCATCTCCAGATGACCCACCCTTCACCACGCTAACTCCTTCAGTTCCTCCATGTCTATTAACACAGTGCTCTGAACACCTGTATCACAAAATTTAACACATACTTTGTAATTTTTTTCTTCCCCATTAAAATAAGCTTTGTTAGTGCAGAGACAACGTGTATATTGAACTCTGCCATCTTTACTAGTATTAGCAACATGTCTGGTATACCATACTCTTTAAATATTTGCTGACTAGATGAATGAATAAATGGGATTCAAACAAAAATAAAAAATAGTCTCTACCTTCAAAGAGCCTGGAGGAAAAAGAAAGACAAAATGATTAATTATAACCGAGCCAAAATTATGTTTCAGAACCATAGGTATACTTAAAAGTTACACGAGAGTTAAAGGACTGATCATTTTTGCCTATATTGAGAAGGGCTCAGAAAGGCTTTATAGATGAAATGACACCTGAACCAAACCTTGAAGATAAGTGGACATATAGAGTGCTTGGAATAGAGAACATACTTTTGCTGGTAATGCCCACCCTTCATTCTTCCTCCCTGTAGTAACAACACTCCCATTTTCTTCTGGAGAAACATGCTTCTCTTTTCCCAGTGGTTTGCATTTGGCTGACCTCATTCCTTGCCCCACCCCACAGCCTGGACTAGCCAATCAGAATCAAAGAAAGTGGTTCAGGCACAGGGCCCTTGTCCATGCAGGCCACTGAGAGCCAGTACAGAGACCTGCCAGAACTAGTAGATGAGCAGCACTCTTTCCATGGCGGGGTAACTACACTGCTGACAAAAGCCTGAAGCTGCTAGCAGCCATCTCTTACACCGTGTGAGCAGAGTTTACCAGAAGATGAAGCTGGAAGACTAAAAAATGGACCTGGGGTGGGGAGAGACACTGGTCTAATTACTTTGTTAAAGTCCTTGGATCCAGCTGTGTGAAAGGCCAATATGTATTCCAGGATTTAACTACTTAAGCAAGACCGCACACTCCTTTGTTTTTGGGTTGGATATCTGATCTTTTACAAGTGTCCCAACTTATTCAGCACTCAGTAAATAACTGTGTACAAAAGTAACAGGCAGAAAACACAAGATAAAGTTTCAGGTCAAAGGAATAAATAGCATTAAGTGAAGGAGGAAATTAAGTTTTAGACAGCTTAATTTAACTTTTCCTAAAAATGGGGGAATGTATATATATTCCTGTTCTCAGAAGCCCATAGATGCAAGATATTTCATGCCTCTTAAGACACCTATCTGAAGGCTCCTCTTTACCTCTCAAATTGTCATACATAAGAATCATGATACATAATAAAGGAATGATTTGTCCAGTTTTGTTCAAAGATGTATTGTATTTTGTTCATGTTCTGAACAAAAAGATTCAAGGCAGTGTTACAGGACTCATTTATCATGTCTGTATTCAGCTATTAGAATCAATCCTTAAACCAATCATTATGATGTCATTCTTCTTGACATGCACCAGGAAACAATTCCTGTTCTTGATGTATAACCAGGAGATTTGCATAATCTCTACTATATTCAAACAGCATACATACATTATGACTAGAGTGCTGCCAACTTATGATGACGTGATTTCACTACCTTTCCTGCATGATCAAATTACACATCTGTCAAAGCAGATCTTCTCAACTTGTCTCGTGTAATTTTAATACTGCAACTTTTCTATATACAACAAACCTCCTGTTTCCTAACATAACTCAAACATAGCTCCACTTTAGACAGTCTTCTATCTGGCATACCTTTCTTTTTCTTAATTGGAAATCCAAAATTTATATACTAAACAATTTATATAACAAAAATATTAACAGGGCACCAATAGACTTTTGTATCCCTATAACCTAGGTTCTAAATTAACTTCAGCATTTGCTGAAATGCTCTAATTAAAAGAGGTTTGCAGGCTTAATACTAGGGCTCAAAATTTTAGTTACACCTGGAGATCCCACTAAATGTAAACATCATGCTTCCTACAATCTTAAGAAGGTAACTAAATATAATATGAGGGGAAAATATATGCCTCACTTTAACTGTAGCCTTGCCTAAGTCTCCTATAGTCATAGTACCCATTTTCCTAAAATGGTCCATATTAGGTATGGATGCTCTAACAGTAAGAAATGAATGAAAATTAAAGTAAGTTTGTGGCACTTATAAACTGGCTTGATAGAGGAGACCTCAGGGATTCCCAGTTAAATTAGTTAATTTGCTCCAGTGTACATTAAAACAGAGCTTTCAAAGATACAAACTTATTATATAAAACCTAAATTAGAAAGGTTTGAACATCTCATTCCTTCTCCACTTAATAGCCCCCAATTTTTGCCGGTTATTAAGTTTTTGCCTGGAAAAAAATAAAGGATATCCATTGGTGGATTACCATAGCCTGAATTCTGTTGTCCCATCATTAAGGCCCAATACCCAATATCCAATATTATTAAAATTATTGATTCCATCCCGTCAATAACTATAAATGAAATTGTTCTATCCCTTGCTTTGGGTAGTGATTTATCTTTGTCAAAACTTATCAAAATCTACTTAAAATCTGTGTATTTTATTGCATATGAATTACATCTCAAAAAGCAATTAAATTTAAAGAAAAAACAACTGCAAAGAAAAATATGTTTCACATATCAACACTATACTTTTATGCAAGCCAGAGAGCACTTTTATCCTTTAAAAACAAAAACATGTACTTTTATTGAAGTTATTATCAGCTGATTTATACTGCCTTGTATGAGTTGATTGTTAAATTATAGGAACTTTGGGCGCCTGGGTGGCTCAGTGGGTTAAAGCCTCTGCCTTCGGCTCAGGTCATGATCTCAGGGTCCTGGGATCGAGGCCCGCATCAGGCTCCCTGCTCAGCGGGGAGCCTGCTTCCCCCCCCGCCTCTCTCTGCCTGCCTCTCTGCCTCCTTGTGATCTCTCTCCCTCTGTGAAATAAATAAATAAAATCTTAAAAAAAAAAATTTTTAGGAACTTTGTGAGCCAGCTGTTAAACTACTGTTATCTTGAAATTAGCCATGGTAGAAGCCTTTACAACACATTACAAATCAGGGCTCCTCCCACCCCCACTGCCTCAGTGAGCTGGTTTACTAGCATACCACTGTACTTATGATTTATATAAAAATAAAGATCTACTTTGCATGTCATGTTTAGAATTATGGTCAATAAACAAACCAAACTTTCCAAAATATAGTTTTACAAAAATTATTTGTATTAATGTGGACTCTTAATATCTCGGTGCCTGCTCTGCTTTTCTTCCCATCACCTGTGCTCCCAAGTAATAATTTCAACTCTTTTGGCTGCTCATTTTTTAATGTGCCTTCATGTCACTAACATGCTGTTGTTGCTTATTTTTTCAGTTTTGGCACTATCCACTGATTTCCCACATGAAAGATATGAATTTAGTCTTCTTTCTCACAAAACATCTGCCATCATCACAAACACACTTCTTCCCACTCTTATCCTTCCAACATTGTGTTATACTCTGTTAGATCAGTAGTGTTTACACTAATATGATTATCAAAATATCCACAGCTGAGTTATCTAATGCTATGATTAGTGTTACTTATCCTTCCTTGCACAACTTTTTGTTTTCTCTGGAGTTAATGATATTCTTATGGTTTGTTTTATTTGCTTAGTTTTCTATGTACTTATCACTGACCGAAACTCTATCCAAATTGTTTTAAAATTCCTCTCAATATTTCCAACATATCAGGTATTGTAGCAATTCCATTTTGGGAATACCTCTCTGGAGGCTACTTTCATCTGGACTGGTTACTCTCTAGGCCTGGTGCACAGCTATGATCCTGGGATTCTTCCTCATAAGATTCTCATTGTCTCTCTTGTGAATTGGTAAACCAATTGTTAGATCAGTCATCTAACCTGTGAAATTCCTCAGAGAAAGATAGTCTAATCTTTTGTTTGCAGTGCTATGTCTCAAACTTGAGTGTACATCAGAATCACCTAGACATCTTGTTAAAACACAGATTTCTGGGCCCCACCTATAGAGTTTCTGAGATAGAGCCCTAAAATTTGCATTTCTAACAAGTTCCTAGATGATATTGATGCTGCTGGCCCTGGGACCACACACTGAGTATACTAGCTGGGCTAGAGGATATAAATTTCATTGCCCAAATCAAGGCCTAGTTTAAAGTGTTGGGCTTACAACATTTAGAATGTAAGCGTTTCTTAATCCCTCTGTTTTCAGTAACTATACTCTATCCTCAACAGTGCCTGGTACCCTCTGTCCAGAGACCTTCCATTTTCCAGAAAATAAGTTTCCAGAAAATAAGCCTAAAATCTTCTGCCAGAGCTGGGAGGGGGCTGTTCCCAGCCTGAATGAGGAATAGGACCTGAGGATCTCAGTGTTTCTTAAACACACATCCAACAAATTCTTTCGTTTCCAATCCCACCTTCACTTCCACTTCCAGAGTACATAGTATTGCCAGTTTCCAAGTGTTCTGGGAATTCTTTAGGGGCAAGTCGAGATGGTTTTTGCCTTTCTTTCTGCCAGTTTGGGATCCAGTTTCTCAAGTTGGTTAAGTCATCTCCCAATCATCCATCTACTTCTAGCTTCCAAAATCATACTACTATCGTGACTCTTTTACATCATTTTCTCTTTGTCCTTTAGGCTTTCAAAAAAAAAAAAATCATTCTACTATCATATTGGTAGAGTTCGGGGGAAGAACCAGAGATAAAGTTTGTGTTCAATCTGCTGCCCTCAACTGAAAGTTAGAAAAGTCTTCAGTTTCTAAAAAATATATTCCCAGACTAATTATATCTCAGAATATAAAACAACAAAAGCAAATTGAACCACCCCCAAAAGTTCTGCTAGACTGGTCAGTGCAGTTGTTTCAGACATGGCAAAAGATGTAAACTATGTTTGCACAGGACGATCTGTTTCACAGCTTCAGACTGCACCTCTCCCACAAGTGTGTCATGGGTCTGGAATACAAACCACACATATGAAATTTTGGTGACTCAAAATAAGAAATCCAAGTATATGAACCAGAAAGTTCATCTTTGCATATGAAGAACAAAACTAAAGACATTAATATCATGATAAGGTACACTATCTGTTCCACACTGTCTTCTGCCCAACAATTAAAATTACTAGGATTCATATACACAATGCTAGTTCCTTTTATACTCTGTCTCATAGGATCTCTACAACAACCCAACACAATGGATATTATTTTACTCTTTTATTACCGGTTAGGTAACTGAATTCCAGAAGAGTTACGTAACTCGCCCAAGGCCAAATAGGAAGGGCAGAGCCAGAATAGGATTCTAAAGCCACCGCATGACCATTCTTGAAATTGGGTAAGTTAAAAGCAAATAAAAATATTTATCTTGAACACAAAACCCAAACTGATTTCATACAGCAACACAGTGTACTTGAACTTGTTTTGTTATTTTTTTTTTACAGATTTGGCCCACATCTTATTTTGTGTGGGTGTGACACGTACAGCACCCACCAGAGCAAAACTTTAAGAAATAGTCATTAAATTGAAGATGGTTATAATATATTTAATAGCTCTATGAATAATACACAAGAACAAGTTCATTCAAGATTATTATAGACATGTCTGGTAAGTCACTAGACCGATTTCTGCCAAGGGAAATCAACAGGACAGAAAACCCTTCAGAGACACACAGACTTTGTTTCTTATCATTACTTTGCAATATTTTCTGTCTTTTTAAATAAAAACAGATTCTACACATTTGAACCAACAAAGTGGTTTTCCCGAAGGATATTTTTGAGGGTGGATGTTTTAGCTTTAGTTTGATCACTCTGAAGTTTTACCTTCTTTGGGGAGTCTTCCAAATGAAGATTTTATTAGAGAATAGAGATTCAGTGAGGGGCTAATGATCACATTTTAAAATCTAAAAAAGGAGATGGAATGTCTTTTATTATCCATGAGTGAAAGTAACCCAGTAAAACAGATAAATAAGAGTGGGCAACAGGAGTAGAAGTGGAAAATAAGAGAAAAAATATATAAAAATATGTTTGGAAGAAACTCAGGAAGGAAAGGCAAAGATGTTAACATTTAGGATGAGAAGGAGATGAAGGAGATGAATAAAAAACTGCTTAGAACTGCCCATGAAACATCTTTGTTATAGGACAATGGGATCCACTTTGCTGGGAGGGGGAGAAATCACTCAACTACATTATGTTTTCACTTCATTGCAGGCCAGAAGATGGGCTACAGAATCAAAAAAGCAAAATGTCATTAACTAATACTGAATTTTTCATTCAATTTAAAAGGACTTGCTAGGAAACTAAACATAAAATGTGCTGCACAATTGAGAAGACAGCTTAGCTTGTCTTAGAGAGCACAAATATTTCATTGATGCGCTGGGCAGAGTAATACCCCCTTCCAAAGAGGTCCACAGCCTAATCTCCAAAACCTGTGAATATGTAAGTTACATGGCAAAGAGAAACTAAGGTTGTAGATGAAGTGAAGTCTGTTATTTAGCTAATCTTGAGATGGGGAGATAAGCCTGGATGGTCCAGGTGGGCCTCAAAATTACAAGGTCCTTATAAGTTGAAGAGGAGGGCAGAAGAGGGAGACCAGGCAGACTCAACATGTGAACAACCTGGCTTGATGGGTTGGTTGGAGTAAGATGGAGGAAGGGGCCACATGCCAAAGAATGGAAGCAGCCCCCAGAAGCTAGAAAAGGCAAGAATTTATAGATTCTACCCTAGAGCCTCCAAAAGGAATGCAGCTCTGATGACATCTTGCTTTCAGTCCAGTGAGACCCACATCACACTTCTGGCCTGCACAACTGTAAGATAACAAATGTATGTTGTTTTAAGTCACTCAATTTGTGGTAATTTGTCACAGCAGCAATGGGAAACTAATATGACTGACACACCCATGTATGTAAACTCATCGTTAGTCTTACCTTACTCTTTAAATCAAGCCAATCAACCCTCATTTAACAGTGTGCATAGCAAAAATGAAACTGTCACCTTTTTTTGTTAGAATAAAAACAGACTCTGTTTTTCAGTTTCAAATAAGTGTATTCCCAGTTAAGCTTAATTAATGAGGTTTTATGAAAATAGAAATCAGAACTGAATTAAACATGTGTAAGTGGTCTGTTTGGCACGTCATCATCATTGCATAATACTGTTGTAGTATGGCCAACCCCGCTGCTCTCGACACTTGCAGAATGGACTAACCAAATGTCCTTCCCTAACAAGAACTTTTTCCACTGGTTTGTATGTATACATTAATTCTTTAATTCTGGTAGTCTGTCATCAGCTACTTTTTTCTAGATGCTTCCTCCATTCCTTTTAAAATGTTACCATACTAGTGAGTATCCCCAACTTCCCTTTTGAAAATATCAAGGTGTGACTGTGAATGGCAAATGGTAATTGGTTGTACTGAGAACAAATTTGAATTTTGAGGTGGGGAAATCACCATAACAAGAATTTGAGAAAGAAATAATTGTAAGTACCTAGTGCTCAAAAGTTAATATTATGTTGTTTATTTGTTTCACATTTTTTATTTAAATCCCAGTTAGTTAACATACAGTGTAATATTAGTTTCAGGAGAAGTAGGTCATTTAAATCGTAGTAATCACCTTCCCTCACCAAGATTACTAAAGATGATTGGGTTCCAGGCCAATTTATAAAACTTAATCAACCCGCTAATTATGTGAAGTAGAAGTTAATCATATACATCAAGTCTTCCACATTTACTGGGTACCTGCAACATGCCAGGCTCTTTGATATGAGTTTGAAATGCAAAGATAAATGAAAATTCTTGCCCTCATATAGTTCACACTCCAGAGGAGGCTAATAATTATACCACTGCTGGATAATACTCTAATGCACATCTAGGAAAGGTTTGGTGGGGCACAGATGGCATCCTCAATTTGCCTGATGGAGACACATGGCAGAGAAAGAAACCCCTTGTGCAGTATCTGAAAGGAAGGAATATTCTTACTCCAATTACCTCCAAACTTTCTGGGAAGGAAGAGGCCGTGGACACCACTGGAAAAGAGGTGATTTAAGCATCCCTGGTACCTGGTTAGCTGTTCTCTGCATCTATGGAAAAAAAAAAAACCTCTTTGCTGCACCTCTAAACCCAGGCAAATTAGTACCTATGTATTCTGAATTGGGAGAGATGGCATTTATTAAAGAGAACTGAATTTAGGTAGTCCTGGGTTCAAATCTGCTTGAAAACTGTCACTGCATTATCTTAGTAGTTTGCTTAGGCTTGCAGCCTCCAGTTTCTTGGCTATAAAACAATAACCAACATTCCTATCATTTAAGATAGTGGTGAAGATTAGAGCTGGTTTATGTAAAGGACCTAGCATGAGAGATAGAAAATGGAATTCTGAATTTGGACTCTAATAACAAAACACACACAAGTCAAGTGTTCATGGATCAGGAAAAACACTGAACTCCTCAAGAATCACTGCCAAGTTTAATGGCTGCCCCTCAGAAAAATCAGCAAAATGCAACAAAATGAAACCCATCTCCTATTTCACTGAAGAACAAGTCTAGCAGCTCTGAGTCTGAATTGTTTTGTCATTCACCACAACCCCTTAACAATCCTCAGGAAGAAGTGTAAGTTCTGTAAGCAAAAGGACCACATCTTAGTCACCTTTGGTCCCATATCACAACTACGATTTCTTGTTTAGTAGGTGCTCATTTTTCACCTTAAAATGTAGAGATATATAGTCACTCTGCATGCATGTAAATGACATTATACTTACTTAGACATTATAATTTATACTTATTATACTTACTTAGACATTATAATTTAGAATTGACAGAAGCGCCAAGAATATATCCCTACTAAATAATTTATAAAACATTTTATTTGAGGGCGCCTGGGTGGCTCAGTGGGTTAGAGCCGCTGCCTTCGGCTCAGGTCATGATTCCAGGGTCCTGGGATCGAGGCCCGCATCGGACTCTCTGCTCGGCGGGGAGCCTGCTTCCTCCTCTCTCCTCTCTCTCTGCTTGCCTCTCTGCCTACATGTGATCTTTCTCTCTGTATCAAATAAAAAAATAAAAAATCTTTAAAAAAAAAAAAAAACATTTTATTTGAGAAAGAGGAAAATCACACAAAGTAAAGCCATTAATTTAAGAAATAATCTATTTGAATACATATTATGTGTCAGGCACTGTTCTATGCACTGGGGAGATAGCAGTGAAAGAGACAATTTCATGAATCTTATATTCTAGTCTGAAAGGTAGTGAATGTGACAAAAATTATAAAAAAGAAAAATAATAGGATAAGTGTTAGGAGACAGATCAAGCAGAAAAGAAAGGCAGGAAGTATCAGGGAGCCTATGTCAGGGCAGTAGCCGTGCTGTGGTGACAAGAACTCTAAGAGTCTGCATGTATTTTGAAGGTAGAAACAACAAGATTTGGTGATGGGTTGGACACATGAAATACTGTCAAATATTCAAATATTAGAATATTCTTGGAGTCAACAGAGATTCACCCCAATTTCTCTTCATCAACAGAATTGTGCTAGAAAATATTTCAATCACTTAACTCATGAAACAAAATGAATTCTATAGATGATAAATGATAAGGAGATAGGAATTTTAAAGTAAAGCTTTAAAGAAAACATGTATCAGGTGATAAAGGTGCTGGGCAGGGCAATTGCCAAAGATTTTAAGTAGAATGACTTCACTTCATTTGATGGACCAACAATTCATAAGTGACTCTGTGAAGACTAAATAATCAAGGTTAACAAACTCAGAAGTTGTATAATCAACAATTTGATTTTACACCAACTTTTCATGTAGTCTCAGAGCAAAAGTCTCATTTATATTTTTTAACTCAGAAATAAAGAAAATGTCTTAAAGCTGTTAGGTTCTTTTAATATCAGCAAAAGTAGAAACAGTAATATTACTAAACTTTCACTTTTATAGCCCTTAAATTTTATATTTTCTCTTGGATACATGTGATACTAATTTGAAAACTGGTATCATTTGAAATTTATATATGGAACGATTGGAAATTATGTATAGAAATTTAGAATTTGGGGAGCCTGGGTGGCTCAGTGGGTTAAAGCCTCTGCCTTTGGCTCAGGTCATGATCTTAGGGTCCTAGGATCGAGCCCCACATTGGGCTCTCTGCTCAGTGAGGAGTCTGCTTCCTCCTCTCTCTCTGCCTGCCTCTCTGCCTACTTGTGATCTCTCCCTCTCTGTCAAATAAATAAACAAACATCTTTTAAAAATAAATAAATAAATAAAAGAAACTTAGAATTTATGTCTACATAAATGGGGAAGGAGGGAATAAAGGAAGGAAAGAAAGGAGAAAGGAAGGCTGGCTCACTTGTTTATTTTTTATTAGGATTTATCATTCCCAAACTTCCTCCAGTTTTATCTGATCTTGTTCAAGGTGGTACCAAAGAAATCCAGCAGATGGCACTCATACATTTTTCTAAATACGGTGAATAAAAACAGTATTGCTTAAACTTTGTATTTCAGACCAGAAAGACCGAATAAATCATAGTCAGAAGCAAATGCATTTCAAAATTTTCTATTACCATGGAGAAATAATGCTTTTAAGCTACTCTAATGTACATTCATAGCTTGCAAGCAACTTACAATTTTCACTTCCTATTCTAGTAGCTGGTGGAAAGTAAGCATTCAAAGCCATTACCTGCCAATCAACAGCTTGATAATAGAAAGCTGTAAGTAAACACTGAGAGATCCACAAACTTTTTCCATGATGGGATACGGGATCATTATTTTCTTCTAGTTTCCTTTTAATGCTTTTATTGGTTGTTCTACAAAGATAGGTTCTGAAATTAGCAAACATTATTACTGCCACATTTGAGCTAAGTAAACGAGTCTCAGAAAGAGTAAAAAATGAGGGGATAGAGTAATTCAACCAAGAAAGAATCAACAATAAATGAACACAGTTTCTTTAACTAGAGAATCAGTAATTTATGCTTAAATTCTCAATTAATAAATATGGGTTAAATGAACTAGTTAATTCAAGCCATATTTCAACGTACATTTATTGAACACTTGGTAAATGCCAACACTGTTCCAGGCTTTGACAAAAAAATGGTGCATAAGACAAACAATACCTGTGCTCTCATGGAACTTGTGTTTCAGTGGTCAGAAATAGAAAAGGAAACAAACAAACAAGAAAGATACCAGAAATGACAAGTATTATGAAGAGCATTAAATTTGAGTGTGTGATATAATGTGACCAAGTGACTACTTTAGATCCACTGCTTAAAGGAGGACTTCCCTGAGGAGGTGATATTTCAGTTGATGCTTGAAGACAGAGCAGACAGTGGTGCAGAGATCAGGAGGAAGAACAGAAGAAACAGTTCCTGAAATGGCCCCAAGTCCAGAGTGAGTCTGGCCTATTTGGAGAGCAGAAAAACCAGTATGGCTGGAGAGGAATTTTCAAGGAGGAGAGTGGCGTGATATGAATTCTGAGAGGTAGCCAGGAGCCAAGATGAAAGGATGGATGGACGGACGGACAGATGGATGGACGGAAGGAAGGAAGAATGGATGGAAGGAAGGTTATGGAATAGAAGGAGAACAGAAATGAATGAACAAGAGTACTAATTTCAGGTTAATCAGAGATTCTTTTATATGTTGATCTTTCTGGAAATTTTCTACTAGTTTATAATCCTGCCTTAGCAAGTACTGAAAAATTAATGTAACTCTTATTATTTAGTATTTTAAGAAGGTGCCATACCTTAGGTTATCACCTTAAATTATCAATGACCTTCAGGGTAACACTGAAAAAAATACATCTATATAAAGTGTAATAAAGTGGGATGAATAGGTATTAATTTCAAGAGATACCTGGCAGGTGAATTTTCAATAATACTTGAGTTGAGTCTGTTTTGTACTGATTTGCCCTTTCCTCCTCATGGAGAGTAAAAGATATTCTTAGTTAATGATTTACATGTACTGATTCTGATTAATCAATGTTTTCTGGTACCAAAAGGGTGATTTAAATGATTCTCAAATTTCTCTTATCTTCTAATATTTACCTGTTGTGTAAGATTTTATTATAAGCAAATTTTCAAAAGCAATGTATTTTTAAGGTTGTTGGAACTGAAGCCCAAGCAATTAATCTGTAAATAAAGAGACCCACTGCCCTCTATGACTTCATACATATCAGATCATCAATCAAAATCTCAGTTCTTCCTGCAAACACTGAGATCTATGCGTAGTTTCCAACTCGAATCTCAATAAAGAGCTTTGACTTTATTGGATAAAATTGTTTTTATAAATATAACCCTGATATTTTACAAATTTTAATTGACAACAGATTTTAAAGCTGACATTACACTGACCTTAGGATTACTCCCATGTTACCCATTCCCAACCAGAAGCTTCCTTGTCTAAGGTCCACAAAAATATCAACAACCACCCCCATTTAATGGTGATTTGAATTTGCAAATACTTTCAGCAATCACAAAGCCATATCCGGAAATATTCATTAGTAATTGTATTTGCATCTATTAAATGTAGATTAAGAGGATTTTATTTTAACAAGATTTTATTTACCAACTAATTAGGATGACAATTTATTACAAGTATGAAAATAATTAACTTAGAATTAATAGAGTAGTATAGCTTTTCTGGTTGTAAGAAAGAAAGAAAATCATTTCTCTCCCCTCTATGGGTCTTGTTTTGCATAGCTACTTATATCAGTCATTGTTATTAATTTCACATTTTTACTTACTCTTTATTTTCCCAGACATTTGAATTCTGGTGCTGTCAATTTCATAAAGGTCTTTTAAAGATAAATGTGCCATGTATCAAAAGCAGTTGTTTAAATAAGCTTTCAGTTCTGACAGCTTTGCTCTTGATACTTTTCATAGCAGCAGCTAGGAGAGTATTTTACAATCAGTCATGGCTTTCTTTGTAATGCTTCCTTTCCTCCCCCCCTCAAATCAAAGTTAAGTATGTTCTTACAACTAGCATTACCCTGCAAAATGTTTTCTCATGTTTAATGAATGTGACCATCAGTATAATGAACAACAACAGATAAATAAATGAAATCCCCGTACTCTGTTATAGAATAGGGAGAATGATTATATTATTTCCTTCATATATTGGTCAATGCTGTCTCTATATTGTCTTTTGGTCAAATGTCAGGAAAATAAATAAAAAATTAAAGCTTCTTCAGGCATGATGATTAGATCATTAGCAGGCCAAGCAAAAACATACCTAACTTGAAAATATAATGTTTAGAAAGTATAAATGTAACTAACTGTACATTCCTACCTCTGACATTTTCAAAGATAACTTCATCTTCCCAGTTCTTCCATTTAAAAAAATCTGTTGTCTTAAGATAAAAGGGGCACAAAACTCCAAGACTTAATCCCTGCTTCAGGCTAATGACAAAAAATATTTTTCATTTTTTTAGTTCACATCCTGAAAAAAAATTCCCTTGACAGAAAATATTCTGAACTTGACTCTGAAAGGCAAATGTATTTGCTTCACTTCAGTTTTTCAGGATGACAAAGGAGAAAAGAGGAGTCAAGAAGAAACATTCGAGTTGACCTAAAAAGGATCTGCTTCAAATATTAAAATATTTTTTAGAACATTGAACAACTTCATATTTCAAATGTTATGCTATAAATAAATATTTGAATGACAGAACACCTTACCCTTGTACACCCAGGATTAAAAATCATATCATATTTATTTCTAATCATGTCACTGAACTGCTACTGTTTTCTGGACTGCAAATAAATGACTTATTCATAATAATGTGACACAGTTGTGTATGACTGATTGGTATGAAGTAGAAAGGGACTTTGTCCTCGGTGTATGCTTAGAGCAGGGCCTGTACCGTGCAAGCTATCAGTCCATCTGCAGCCAGCCAGCTGAATTACCCTTCTGCTGAGAGACTCAGTGGATTTTTCACAGCATCATTTCCACTCCACAATAAATTACCAATCCCAATTGCCTCTCTTTTAAAGACATCTCTAGATTCCAGTTCATTATACTTCTATGACTTCGTCCTTATCTTGGACTTTTAACAATCTCATCATGGTTTTTCAGGGTTCAAGGAGAAAAAGGACAGGCAGGCAAAGTACTCCTCAATTTTTGTTTCTTTTACAAGAGAAAACACTACTATTGACAAAACAGTGAGTAGTATATAGAAATCTTATTGATTTTATATACCTTAAAGCTTTTCCTTTTCTTTGATTTTTCCTTCCATTTCAATTATCAAGCCAGGGAAGGAAGAAAGGAATTTCTAGTCTAGTGGTCATGCTCCACATCCTATAATTTTGGTGCTGTTTTTCCCCTAGCCAAATAGCACCATTAATCAGCAGGAAAAATATGCAGCAAACTATCTATACATTCTCATATTATCCCCAGTGGAGAGCTGAAAATTAGAAAGTTGCTTCTGGAAGAACTTCTGTCACAGTAAAGAACTATAGTGCTATGCCCAGAACCTTGGAGCACTCTTACTCTGGGTTAGTTTGAGCCTTGGCTATAACTAAGCATAAGGAAAATTTAGTGAATTATTTGCTTAATGAACGAGCATTCATTTAAAAACTGCCTTTCTGTATAGTCAAAGTCCTGCTTCCTGAATAATTATAGTCAGTATGAGACATATTTTTGCCCAGAAATTTCAGGGTTTTTTCCTACTCAAGAGGCCTATGAATACGGTCTTAAAAAAACAAAAACGGACCAAATCTACTGCTGATATATTACATTGACAGTGCAGTTTAGTTTGGTACACTGTGATTTCTATTGATTGTTGTATTTCCTTTGTTCAGTGAACCTGTTCCTTCGATTACAATGATTCTAGTAGTCCCAGTTACTCACATGGGTAGTGCTTTATATCACTCTACCATGTAATGCTAAAATAACCATACATAAGATTGTTTGAAAATTAGTTTATGTCTTAAAATATGAATTTTAAAATAATGAATCTTCCATTTTTTCTCAAATTCAGTTCATATGAATCCTGATTTCATTACTGAATATTTAATCCTGATGTCCTATATGATACACATATGAAAAGATAGTTGTATCAGTAAAGAGTTTATTCTGCATATACATCATTGCATGTTAGTTATGCAAATATGTGACAGATCTGTAGTTCACATTAATATTTAGCTACAAAACCAATAACGAAGAAAAATTACTGGTAAGTGAAAAAGGCTTTATGTGTATACTCAATCAGCATATTAATATAATACACATTTAATAAGTAGATATTCATGAGACTTAGAATTTAGATAAATGGACTAAAATAAGACAGAACTAAAGTCATGTCTAATCCCAATAACCATTTCCTACTCTATATTTGCATGTAAAATAGAAATGTAATTCCCTGGTACCATTAACTTTTTTCTTCTTAGGCAAAAGTAATTTACTATCAAATATTTAAGGAATCAAAAAAGAAATCACTTCTGAAAATGCAAATTATTTAAACAGATGGCAATTGCTACACATCTCAAAGGAGAGTTTTAACTTTACTAATTTTTTAAAAATAAGAGTGTAAAATAACATATACAGAAAGCTATCCCAAAATAAGCCTTGCTCTGAAACTAGACCACCTTATCATCGGTAGAGAGAAGACGTTTGTAAACATTTCATAGTTGATGTTAAACTCATTCAACTATAACCACAAAAGAAAACACGATTCTAACATTTTGCACTCAGTACTTTGAAATATATCCCCAAACAGGTTTTGTCTCCCTCCTCTACACACCACAATTTAAGGCCTTGTTGGACAGTACACTTTTTTAGACACTAGTCTAGACAATACACTTTTTCAGAAACTAGTGAAAAAAAAAAACTAATGAAAATACACTTTTCTTCCTAGACAGGATGGCAAATCACAGAAAGCTACGTGATGTTGCAAATTTGGTGGAAATGCCAAGTTTGATACAAACATGAGTTTTAGCTGCCATGTTTCAGCAAAAATGAATCCTGAGGCCCCCAGGAGATTATGTACATCCCCAGGTGGATGACTTATTTCATTCTACCAACACTGGCATCAGGAAGAAAAACTGCCAGGCATAAAGCCGGCCAAGGCCACAGGAGCCCCAAACTTAACTCCACAGACACATCTAGAGAATAGAGTTGAAAACTGGCTTGCAGATGAAAGGCCTCTGAGGACCTCTGTCAACAGACATTTTACAATGAGAGAAGGATTAAAATGAAAGTGAACATCTTTGTTGGTGGAAATGGCAGGGACAAAATTGAGTCAATAATCTGATCATTCCTCTCTCCCAGTGTTTGATTGGACCCAAGGTAAACTGTAACAAAAAATGAACAACATCAGAAAGTACAGATCAGCTTAAGGGTCAGGGGCGATAAGAAACCGGGGAACACAGTATCTACCTGTCCTTTTTTCTTCCTTTAGAAACAAAATCAAACCCCAGAAGGAGCTTTAAAGTTCCAGCAAGTAACAAGACAAAAAATGACATTTTTAAGTGCTAATATACCAATTCTAGGTATCAACAACTTTGAACATTCTGAACCTCATGTTTTCCACAAAAATTTGTTGTAATGGGTATTGTTCGTGTATCTATCTCAAAGATTTGATTCTAAGATGCTTTCATCAAACCTCGGACAGCTTTGGTCAACTCTCCACAAGTTATTTGTTTTCCTGAAGAACTTTCTGTGCCAATGTCTGAAAAGAAAAATATAGTAATTATTCATGAGGAAAATTAAATTCCTAATGAAGTTCATGTAAATTTAACACAATAACTGGGCATTTCTAAATTTTATTTTTGAAAGTTTTTATAAAAAATATAAATCCTGACATAAGCTATTAGAACATTTTAAACAAGAAATGTTTACAGAAAATAAATATGAAACAATATGTAATGTACTAAATTAAAATAACATTTTAACGTATTTTAAAGCTAGCTATATATGTCTTCCATTAAAATGGATCATGGCAAATACTGCCTTCATTTTATAAACAACCAAAGTAAGAGGTTAAAAGCAATTTAAAGTGCTCCCACACAATCCGAAAGTAAGTTTCCAATAATTGAATCCAAAGTTCTTGAGATCATAAAAATCTGTAATAAGAAAGTTTTAGGATCAAATATAATAAAAGTATAAATTATGCCTATCAAAAACAAAAAGCTTTTAAGCATTATGATAGTTAAACTCCTTCAGTGCATTAATCCTCTAATAACAGTTTCAGTCAAGAGAACGTTGAGAGGTCAGGTCTGGATTTTTCTTTTTAACTTAGTTTGAAACTGTACATATTCTCTTTGAATAGAATTTGCTTTATGTAGCACCTAACTCTCCAGGAACTCAAAACACTTTACAGATTTATATCCTGACCTTAGTTTTGCTCCTTGTTGCTGTTTTATATTTTTGTATCTAGTGAAAATCCATGTGAAGGGCAAAGCACTAGCTCAGTGATATGTATCCCGGTAAACCCACTCTTCCCAGTAGGGAAAAGCATGCTGAACAGAAGTTAAAGAATCAGTGGTGGCTTACCAACTCCAAAACTTCTATTTCTGTTTGGAGAGCTTCACAAACACTTTGCATGTCATCTTCCTTATAAAGTTCTAATTCTTTTTTAAGTCTGTTTTAAAGGAAAAATTCAACCTATGAGTTCAGCAATAAACTTTTATAATAATTTTAGTGTATGGCTAGAGGCAGATTTGCAGCTTCTATCATCAGAATTTTAACACTAAAGAATTTGGAAAGAAATTTTTTAATTCTCTATACTTCTATAAAGACTGTATAAAATTCTGAAGAAGTAAAAAGCTCCCATAAAGAAAATAAGGCAGACTAAATAAATAATAGACAATTTTAGGTTAATTAAAAGAGCAACATAGTTTAGTGGGGAAAAATATAGTACTGTCTGAAGAGCTTTGTTTTAGTCCTGGCCACTAACAAGCTGAAAAGGCTTGGTTAAATCATTTAGCCTCTCTGAACTTCACCTGTAAAATTTTAATTACAGGAAAAAATGACCTCTGAGATTCTTCTTGAACTAAAATTAAACATTAACTTTATAGTACACATATGTAATTAAATATATTTTCATTTTAGAGTGAGAAAGCAATATCAATATGTCTTTCTTCCAATTAAGTCTTTAATCCTTTGAATATTCAGAAATTAAACAATATTTTATGTCTATATTTAATGTAAAAAAATAGTGAAAAATAGTTTTCTATTTCTAGCATTAGGACTAATATTCCTTCCAAAAAGAAAAACTTAAGCAAAAGCCATGAACTATGGCTGGAGAGGCAGGGAGCGGGGGCAGCAAGGCAGATGAGGCTGCCCTGAGGGAGCAACATTGATCTCACAAACCAAAGTGGACTGGGTCAGCCACAAAGTGAAGTGAATAGATAGACTTGAACCTCAGCTGAGCTCCAACCCTTCAGAAAAGTCTGAAAGGAGTTCTAGGTCAGTAGCATTCCCTGTATAATAGCAGGAGCAAAAGAAAATCCTCTCTGAAGGGAAGTTTCACATATTTAGACCTATAGGCATCCCACAGATTACGAGGAAACCATGAGCTCACAATCAGATCACCAAAGCACTCAAGAAGGCAAGCCACTATAAGTAAAAGTCAGCGGAGACAATAAACAACAGATTGTGTCCATAATACATTAAGAAATACAAGTCAATAAGAAAAAGACAACACAATGGAAAATGGGCATTTCCTGCCCCCCCAATCTCTACCAGATAATTATTCACAAAAGATATACAATGGCTAACAAAAATATGAAAAGGTGCTCAACTTTGTTAGTTATAAAGGAAATACGAAAGAAAAACACAATAAAATGCTATTACATACCCACCAGAATAGCTAAAATGAAAAACAAGAAATTCCAAGTACTGACAAGGATATGACCATATGCCATAGAGGCTGCTCCTTCACACTTGGTTGCAGAATAAAGATGAGAAGTGTGCCTAACTCCCAGTGAACATGTATGCAGTGTGAGCAACACTGAGATCATGACCTGAGCCGAAGGCAGAGGCTTTAACCCACTGAGCCACCCAGGCGCCCACGTTCTGAACTTTTATGAATTTAATAGTATAATAGGAATTCTGAAGGAATGCTCAAGTAGGAAAGATAGAACAAGTTATTAATTTTGAGCATTAGATATTTACACAAGCATAAAAAGCCTTGTAATGAATATTTTTAAAGACTAAGTGGAAAGTTAAATGGAGAATTACAATATACTGTGGAGAGCTATCCAATGTACTTCAGGCTTTATTTGAATATATTTATCTTTTCAAATAAAATGGTAGCAATCTTTCTTCCACCATACCATCCGTGCGTGCTCCTCTCCCTTTTCAGTTTAAATGAACTGCAAGTTCCATAAGATTTTTCATGTCATCGGAACTGGGCGGTTGACCACTTTCCCTTTCAGTTAGCTAACCGTGAGAATGAGAGACTACTGAAATTAAGGAGGGCATTTAGAGCGAATTATAGGAAGTATTTCACTATTCAGCATATAATCAAGCTGTAGAATTTAGATCTGCATTTAAAGAAAAAAATGCTGTTGCTAGCTTTAAAAGAGGCTGGATAATAATGATACGAATATTAATAATTTGCAGCTAGCCAAAGCTATATAATGGTAAGCAGATCTCATGCTTCAGTGCATAGACTGATTGCCTACAGGAGTCAAGAAGGACTTCCTTCACCTGCTGCACAATAACTCAGGGCAGCTTGCATTGGTTATTGTCACTTTTCTCTGAATCATCAAATAATGACAAGGATGGGCCAATACTACTAATTAGTTTTGCAAAACTTATGTTCCGTGTATTTTTATGATTTCCTGCACATTTCAATTTTTTTTCAGTCATTACTAAGTATTCTAGAAAAGGCTTTACTAAAAGAACACTCTTTTTAGCTAAAAAAACATACACAAGTACTATTTAAGTAGAAAGAAGGAAAAATTTCACCCAAAGTCCTAGTACACAGACTCAAATGAAAATAAAATTTAGGTATATTTTATTAAGCGTACTTACTAAAAGAATACTCATTTTAGCTATACAACCGTACGCAAGTACTCAGTCGAAAGAAGGAAAAATTTCACCCAAAGTCTTAAAACACAAACTCAAATGATATTGAAATTTAGGTATATGTCATCATGGTCTTTTGTTTCCATATAATGGTGACTATGTAATTTTACTTCCTAGTTTTTTTCTTTTGCTTAATGTTATCATTTGTATTTTTCTCAGTTAATTATACATGCCAATTAATATCATATAAGAGAAATATGTAGTAGTCCAAGGGGTGACACCAGAATTAACATAATTGTTCATTTATGGTAAAGAAATTAACTTGTTCCTATTTTTTTCTCTACCATAAATAACATTTCTATGAACACCTTTGTGCATAAAGTTTCCTCTGTACTTAGAATTACTTCCTTTCGGATATAACACATAAATGTAATTTTTAGGTTAAATGGCATAAACAGTTTTAAGATGCTTACAGTGATTTATGTACACCAAATTGCATTTAAAATATACGCAATGTATACTGTCACAGCAATGTATGAATTATCTCTGTACCACCCCTTGCCAATTTTGGTATGGTCACTTAACAATGTCTTTCAAAATCTGATAGAAAAATGATATTCAATGGTTTTAATTTGCATTTAATGGATAAACAGTATAAGTGATTTAGCATCTGACTTATCTGTCCTGGTATCCCTACTAACTTGTACAGTGTAAGATACAAAGTATGCATTCAATGCATGTTTGTTGGATAAATACATGAAGGAAAACTGTTGATTTTAGTGTTTTCTGACTGATTTTTTATCAGTTGATTATTTGGCAAGCTGATATCCTTTGTCATAACTACTATAAATTTCTCGCAGTTCATCATTCTATGATGAACTTCTCTGACACATGGAATTTTAAATCTTGTATGTTAAGTGTATTAATTTTATCCTTTTTGGTTCCCTTAATTAACACCAGAGGTTTACTAAGTAGGTCTTTCTACTTTTTGCTAGTGTTTCCATGGCTTGATTTTCTTAATAGTTTTTCTCTATACTAATTCATATGAAAATATTTTAGTGGAATTTAAACACAAACTCTATTTTTGAAGACATACAGGTCATCTTCTTCCATATACAATTTATTTCTGAAAGACGGCTTAAAAGTTGACTGTGTGAAAGCTGAATTTCAATGTTCTAATTATGCCTTCCCCCAGTCCAGGCCACCAGTAGACAGGCCAGAACCTTCACAAGTGGGTCGGAGAGATCTGCTTAGAAGGAGGTGAAAGAGGGATGGGCCCTGCCAGGAACTCCATTAGTTCAAATCCTGGGTAAGCTGAATTAGGCATCTTCTTTAACCACATATTTCCTCTTATCTTCCTATACCCATACAAAAAGGGGTAGTTTGTAAAGGTAAACATATGAAAATAGAAAAAATTTGTTTTCTATTAAAGACACGAGTGGTTTTTGGAAATGATTACTTTAACATTTATACATGGCTTCTGCAATAAACAAAATCATTTCAAAGTTTAGGAACTTTTGCAAATAGTCACAAATTCTGATATTTATATCGTAATATAATGTTTAAAATAATCAATTGATTCTGTCATCAAAATTTCCCTTGTATTTACTTTGAAGCTTTAATAACTATAGTATGTGCCAAGAATTCACAAAACAGGAGATCTCTATTAGCTCGAAGGCTACATAATCAATGCTATAGAGACACTTCTGTTAGTGAATAAATGATGAAGTTTTACTAGAAAAGATGCAGAGTCAACAGAAATAGTCAACAAAATACATAGCTAAGAATAATCCTAGAATTAAATGGGGATTTTCATATTTTATAAATGCTAAAAAAGAGAGAGATGGCATCGATTGGCTATAGGCATATAATTATTTGACTAGTATTTTTCAAAAACTTTAATGCTGAGATCTTATTACACTTACCAACTTGGAGTTCATTCTTATTAATAGGACAGAATACTGCAAGGTACCTGTGCATTATTTCCTCCATGCAGCTGGGATAACAATACTTATTACTCTATTAAATAATGCTTATTCTAAATAACGTTCCAGAAACATTCCCACAAGTATTTAAGATACATGTATAAAATATTTTCAATTACAAAAACTTAGAAACTCTTACATATCCATCAGTGGTAGAAAGGCTACATCAATATGGCATTTCCATACATTGGCATTAAAAAAGAATGAAGCAATCAGCACAAACTAACATGGGAAATATCTATAATATTTTGGTAAGTAATAAAGAAAATTACAGACCAGTAATTCTGATCCCATTTTATGCTAAATGCACACATCGCATGGATGTGCACACACACACACACACACACACACACACACAGATATAAACTCAGAAAAGATACATGTCAAACTTTTAACAATGGTTACACGGGGGATTCTGGAATAAGGTGGTAAGAGAAGAGACTTTGATATTTTACACTTTCATAGTGTTTGAATTCTGGATTCAGTCTGCATGGCCTAGTCTCATAATTTAAAAACACCTATATACATTTGGTAAAATAAAAAAGTATAAATGTGTGTAAATATACATATTTATCTGGGTACCTTTTAGAAAGGTTGGGAGTGTTTGAATACCATCATGTATTTATGCCTTCTTATAAATCGAAGGACCATCAATGTGACCTCTACAACCAACTTAACTGGATGACTTTTTCACTGAAAATGCAACAGCACTGATTTACTACTTCATATAAATGCATTTAGAGTCTCTCGGTAGGAGGTGCGTATTAACTTTTGTACAGTTTCCATTGCAAATATCTCTTCACAAAACCACACTATTCAAATGTTCAGAAGGAAAATCCCATGCTGTTGACTTTGCAGCTTCATTTCTGAAATAAACTTCCTGTTGTATTAAACAGGCACAAATATTGGTTATAAAAAATGTAAAATCATTCTAGAAAGAAGTTTCATGGGTAAGGAAAATGCCTGAAATGTTTCAAGTTGTCCAGTATGTCACTATTTGGAGCAAATGAAAAGTCATGATCAAGAGCTATATTTTGGTGGCCCTGGTGTTGGGCAATAATACAAGGTAATTGGTGTTGGGAGTTTGAAAAGGCCCAATATATATAACACTCTTCTTTTCTGCCCAATTGAGAAATAAGGAAAGCTGAAGATACCACATTTATTACGAATGTAGCAGATACTAGAGAATGTGGCTTATATCTACAAGAGAAAGGCTTACTAATATTGAACCCCAGAATTAGACTAACTTAACGCACATCTTTACAGGCACAATTGGATACAACAAGCTTTCTTTTATGGACTCCTAGCACTGTAAAATTTAAAGGACAGAGGAGCAGAGAGGAACATTCACTGCCGGAGGCAGGCCAGCTTCCAAAGAAATAGGGGGGGAAAAGGGGCTGGGCTCCAGTTTACCCTTCTAAACTCAAGTCAGATTGAATCACTCCTCTTCACCTTCCAAAAAGGAAGGAAGGTATTGGGGAAAGGCTGGGAGGATTACACCTATAAAGCTTTTTCCACATGGAAGAAAAAATCAGGAATGGAAAAAGAACTCCATCAGGCTATCCCAATGGTAAGAATATACCACATCTTTGCAAATAACATTGAAGATATGTGAAGGACTTGTATCTTCTTTGTATTGGAAATAAAATTATGTGTAGACTCAATCACTGGAACAAATATTTATTGAACACCATGTGCCCTTGACTGTGCTAGATGTGAGACTGACAGAAAAATGAACAGGAAGTAAAGGGAAGGGAAGATAGGGAAATAGATTGATACAAATAGCTATCATAGAATATGATTAATGATATAACAGAATTATAAACATACTCTTTATGAACACAGAAAAACTAACAGTACAGGAAAGCTTTCATAATTTATTACATTCATTTATTCATTTATTTAATGCCTACTATATGCCAAGTTCTGTACCAATGTCTTAAACTATGAATATACAAAGGTAAACCAAGTAGACAAGATCTCTCTTCTTGTTGAGCGCATGGTAGAGACAGATACTAACAAAATAAAGCACATAAGTGTGTAATTACAAAACAGAATCTGTGCTATAAAGGAAAAAATATAGGGTGTTATTAAAAAAAATAAAAACAAATTTAGATCACAGGATAAGGGAGGGGTTTTCTGAGGAAACATTTCAATTGATATCTAAAGGATAGGGTATGTTCCACATAGGTAGGAGACAGACAGAGGGGCTAAGAGATAATGTGAAAAGAAGGAAAGGCAGAGAAAGAGGTCATTAAGTGGAAAAAAGCTTGGAGGGCTTGAGGGAGCAGAGTGAAGAGGGGACCAGAGCTGAAAATAACATCAAGGGAGGTGGTCAGAGGCCATACTGTGACAGGGCCATACTAAGGACGTTAGGTTTTATTATGTTCATTATGAAGCCTTTGAATGATTTCAATGACATGACTCAAACTACAATGGATTGGCTGGGGCAAAAGTGGAGGAACAGGAAGAAGAAGAGAGATTATTACTGTGATCCAGGTGAGAGAGGGTGGTGGCTAGAATGAGGCTGTTAGCAATGGGAGGAGAGAATTGGAAGGCTTTAGGAAATATTTTGCAGGCAATAGCAACAAAACTTGGTAATAGATTAGGGTGAGATAAGAATGATGAGATTTGTAAATATATCAAAAATGCCTGCTACACTTTAGATTTGAGCAAAACCCATAAAAAAATGACATGTGATCTGGGCCTTAAGGACTAAGTTAGATTTTAGCTCATGGAGAAGAAAGAAAGATAAAGGTATGAGGTCCTGTGGCATATTGAGAATTCCATAAATAGTATTCTGATTCACTAGTAGTTTAGGGTATGTGATAAAAATGCAGGGAGACAGTGGAAGGACCCAGATTACAAAGACCTCTGAATTCTCCCACCCAAGTACTAACCAGGCCCCACCCTCCTTAACCTTCTGAGATTAGACAGATTGGGAGTATTCAGGGTGGTTTGGCCTAGACAAGACCTTTGAACCTCTGATAAGACTTTTGTTTTTGGTCTTTTTGCTTATTTAATCAGGGCAATATCACTTCAGATCTATGTTTATATTAAACTGTTGGGAATTCAGGACTGGAGCTTAGGAAAGAGGGATTTAGGAAAAATATTTAGAAATCATCTATCTGGGATAACTAAAACCATTAGAGCATATGAGGTAGCCCATAGAAGACTCAGTGATTAATCTTTAGAGATCTCATGCATTTAAAAGACAGGTGGAAGCAGTCCAAGACGGTGAAGGAGTAGGAGACCTTAGTTTTGTCTGGTCCTGGGAATTCAATTAGATAGCTATCAAATCATTCCGGACACCTATGAAATCAACTAGAGATCTAAGAAAAGAATTGCTGCAGTTCTACAAATAGATAAGCAACCACTTTCTGCCACCCTTTTTTAAATTTTCATCTTTACAGGTACATTCTATCCTTTTATTTTATTTAATTTTGTCTTTGTACATATATAAGGTTTTTTTTTCTTTGCAATTTTGGGATATAGTATTCTAACAAAGAGACCTAAATACACACAGGATCCAGTGTATTGCTCTATTTGGTTCACCTGTCTGATTATATTCTTTTTTCTTTTAATTTTTTTTTTAAGTTTTGGGTCTCTTCTGATTTGTTTAGTGTATATTTCTCTGGGGTCACTGTTGCCATTTTAGTTTTTTTTTTTCCCCTCTTATTCATCTATTCTTCTCAGGACAGAATAACAAGAGAGAAAAACTCACCTCATAAAAGAGAACAAGAGGCAGTACTATTGGCCAGGGATCTAATCAGTATGGATACAAGTAAGACGTCAGAACTAGAGTTCAGAATAATGATTATAAAGATACTAGCTGGACTTGAAAAAAGCATGGCAGATACTAGAGAATCCCTTTCTGGAGAAATACAAGAACTAAAATCTAATCAAGTTGAAATAAAAAAGGCTATTGATGGGACGCAATAAAAAATGGAGGCTCTAACTGCTAGGATAAATGGGGCAGAAGAAAGAATTAGTGATATAGAAGATAAAATGATGGAGAATAAAAAAGCTGAGAAAGAGAGAGATAAACAACTACTGGGTCACAGGGGGAAAATTCGAGAGGTAAGTGGTACCATAAAGTGAAACAATATTGGAATAAGTGGGATCCCAGAAGGGGAAGGAGGGGGCAGAAGGTATCCTGGATTAAATTATAGCAAAGAACTTCCCTAATCTGGGGAAGGAAACAGGAATTCAAGTCCAGGAGGCACAGAGAGTCCCCCTCAAAATCAATAAAAATAGGTCAACACCCTGACACATAAAAATGAAACTTGCAAATCTCAAAGACAAAGAGAAAATCCTGAAAGCAGCTTGGGACAAGAGGTCCATAACAAGGGTAGAAACAATAGACTGGCAGCAGACCTATCCACAGAGAACTGGCAGGCCAGAAAGGATTGGCATGATGTATTCAGAGTTATAAATGAGAAAAATATGCAGCCAAGAATACTTTATCCAGAAAGCATGTCATTCAAAACAGAAGGAGAGATATAAAGCTTCCAGGACAAACAGAAACAAAGAATTTGTGATCACTAATTCAGCCCTGCAATATTAAAGGGAATCCTTTAAAGAGAGAGTCCAAAAATAACATAGACCAGAAAGGAACAGAGACAATATACAGAAACAGTGAATTTGTAGGTAATACAGTGGCACTAAATTTCTATCTTTCAAATGTAAATGGGCTAAATGCCCCAATCAGAAGACAAAGGGTATCAGATTGGATAAAAAAGCAAGATCCATCGATACACTGTCTGCAAGAGACTCATTTTAGACCCAAAGACACCTCCAGATTGAAGTGACAGGGGTAGAAAACAATTTCTCATGCTCATGGACATCGAAAGAAAGCTAGGATTAGAGTTCAAACCAAAGACTGAAATAAGAGATGAGAAAGGACATTATATCATAACTAAAAGGATTATATCATAATCCAACAAGAAGATCTAACCACTATAAATATTTATGCCCCTAACATGGGAGCAGCCAATTATATAAACCATTTAATAACAAAATTAAACAAACACATTAATAATAATACAATAATATTACAGGACTTTAACACCCCACTCACTGCAATGGACAGATCATCTAAGCAGATCAACAAGGAAACAAGGGCTTTGAATGACACACTGGACCACATGGACTTCACAGATATATTCAGAACATTCCATCATAAAGCAACAGAATACACATTCTTTTTAAGGGCACATGGAACGTTCTCTAGATTAGATCACATACTGAGTCACAAATCAGGTCTCAACTGGTACCAAAAGTTTGGGATTATTCCCTGAATATTTTCAGACCACAGTGCTTTGAAACTTGAACTTAATCACGAGAGGAAATTTGGAAAGAACTCAAATATATGGAGGTTAAAGCGAATCCTACTAAAAATGAATGGGTCAACCAGAAAATTAAAGAATGATTTTAAAAATTCATGGAAACAAATGAAGACAGAAACACAACTGTTCAAAACCTTTAGGATGCAGCAAAGGCAGTCCTAAGAGGGAAGTATATAGCAATAAAAGACTTTCTCAAGGAACAAGAAAGGTCTCAAATACACAACCTAACTACACCTAAAGGAGCTGGAAAAAGAATAGCAAATAAACCCTAAATCCAGCATGAGAAGAGAATTAATAAAGATTAAAGCAGAAGTCAATGAAATAGAAACCAAAAGAACAGTAGAACAGATCAGTGAAACTAGGAGCTCGTTTCTTTGAAAGAATTAATAAGATCATTAAACCTCTGGACAGATTCATCAAAAAGAAAAGAGAAAGGAACTAGATAAACAAAATCATGAATGAAAGAGGACAGATCACAACCAACAGCGAAGAAATACAAACAATTATAAGAACATATTATGCATAACTATATCCCAACAAATTGGACAATCTGGAAGAAATGGATGCATTCCTAGAGACATATAAATTACCAAAACTGAAACAGGAAGAAATAGAAAACCTGAACAGACCCACGACTAGCAAGGAAATTGAAGCAGTAATCAAAAATCTCCCAATAAGCAAGAGTCCATGGGCAGATGGCTTCCCAGGGGAAAGCTACCAAACATTTAAAGAAAAACTAATACCTATTCTTCTGAAGCTGTTTCAAAAATAGAAGGAAAACTTCCAAACTCTTTCTTTTTTTTTTTTAAGATTTTATTTATTTGACAGAGAGAGAGAGATTACAAGCAGGCAGAGAGGCAGGCAGAGAGAGAGGAGGAAGCAGGCTCCCTGCCGAGCAGGCAGCCTGACGCAGGGCTCGATCCCAGGACCCTGAGATCATGACCTGAGCCGAAGGCAGAGGCTTTAACCCACTGAGCCACCCAGGCACCCCTTCCAAACTCTTTCTATGGGGCTAGCATCACCCTGACCCCAAAACCAGACAAAGACCCCACCAAAAGGGAGAATTTCAGATCAATATCCCTAATGAACATAGAGGCAAAAATTCTCACCAAGATATAGACATTAGGAACCGACAATACATTAAACAGATTATTCACCCTGTCCAAGTAGGATTTATTCTGGGGCTGCAAGGGTGGTTCAACATCAGCAACTCAATCAATGTGAAACACTACATTAATAAAAGAAAGGACAAGAATCATGTGATCCTCTCAAGAGATGCAGAAAAAGCATTTGACAAAGTACAGCATCCCAATTCTTGATCAAAACTCTTCACAGTATAGGAATAGAGGGAACATACCTCAATATCATAAAAGCCATCTACAAAAAGCCCACAGTGAATATCATTCTCAATGGGGAAAAATTGAGACCTTTTCCCCTAAGGTCAGGAACATGGCAGGGATGTCCACTATTCCACTGTTGTTCAACATACTACTATAAGTCCTAGCCTCAGCAATCAGACAACAACAACAACAACAAATAAAAGGCATCCAACTCAGCAAAGAAGAAGTCAAATGCTCACTCTTTGCAGATGACATGATACTCTGTGGAAAACCCGAAAGACTCCACTCCAAACTGCTAGAACTCATATAGGAATTCAACGAAGTCTCAGAATATACAATTAATGCACAGAAATCAGTTGCATTTCTATACACTAACAATGAGACAGAAGAAAGAGAAATTAAGGAGTCAATCCCATTTATAATTGCACCACAAAACACAAAATAACTAGAAATAAACCTAAAAAAAGAGGCAAAGGATCTATACTCAGAAAAGTATAGAACACTCATGAAAGAAATTGAGGAAGACACAAAGAAATGGAAAAACATTCCATATTCATGGATTAGAAGAAAAAATATTGTTAAAATGTCTATGATACCTAGAGCAATCTAGACATTCAATGTAATCCCTATCAAAATACCATCAACCTTTTTCACAGAGCTGGAACAAATAATCCTAACATTTGTATGGAACCAGAACAGACCGAATAGCCAAAGGAATGTTGAAAAAGAAAACCAAAGCTGGTGGCATTACAATTCCAGACTTCAAGCTCTATTACAAAGCTGTAATCATCAAGACAGTATGGCACAAAAAGAGACACATAGATCAATGAAACAGAACAGACAACCCAGAAATGGAATCTTCAACAAAACAGGAAAGAATATCCAATGGAAAAAAAAATATTTTCAACAAATGATATTGGGAAAATTGGATAGCCACAAGCAGAATGAAACTGGACCATTTCCTTATACTATACACAAAAATAGATTCAAAATGGATGAAAGACCTAAATGTGAGATGGGAATCCATCAAAATCCTTGAGAAGAACACAGGCAGCAACTTCTTTGACCTCAGCTGCAGCACATTCTGGTTAGACACATCTCCAGAGGCAAGGGCAAAAATGAACTACTGGGACATCATCAAGATAAAAAGCTTTCGCTCAGCAAAGGAAATAGTTGACAAAACTGAAAGACAACCAACAGAATGGGAGAAGAGATTTGCAAAAGACATCAGATAAAGGGCTACTATCCAGAATCTATAAAGAACTTATCAGACTCAACACCCAAAGAACAAATAATCCAATCAAGAAATGAGCAGAAGATACAAACAGACATTTCTCCAAAAAAGACATAGAAATGGCCAACAGACACATGAAAAAATGTTCATCACTTGGCATTAGAGAACTACAAGTCGAAATCACCATGAGTACCTCACATAGGTCAGAATGGCTAAAATTAACATGTCAGGAAATGACAGATGTTGGTGAGGATGTGGAGAAAAGGAACGCTCTTACAGTTGGTGGAGAATGCAAGCTGGTGCAGCCACTCTGGAAACCAGTATGGAGGGTCCTCAAAAAGTTGAAAATAGAGCTCCTCTACAACCCATCAATTGCACTACTAGGAATTTACCCCAAAGATACAGATGTAGTGATGTGAAGGGGCACCTACACCCTAATGTTTATAGCAGCAATGTTCACAATAGCCAAACCACAAAAAGAGCCCAGATGTCCAATGACAGACCAACGGGCAAAGGAGATGTGGTATATGCATACAATGGAACAGTACACAGCTATCAAAAAATGAAATCTTGCAATTTGCAACAACATGGATGGAACTAGAGGGTATTATGCTGAGTGAAATAAGTCAATCAGAGAAAGATAACTATCATATGATCTCACTCATATGTGGAATATAAGAAACAAAACAGGATCATGAGGGAGGGAGGGAAAAATAAAACAAGATGAAAGGAGAGAGGGAGAAAAACCATAAGAGACTCTTAACCATAGGAAACAAACTGAGGGTTGCTGGAGGGGAAGAGGGTGGGTGGACGGGGTAACTGGGTGATGGGCATTAAGGAGGGTATGTGATGTAATGAGCACTGGGTATTATATAAGACTGATGAATCACTGAACTCTACCTCTGAAATTAATAATATATTATATGTTAATTAATTGAATTTAAATTAAAAAACAGGTGGAAGAAAAAATGAGAAAGAAGCTTGAAAGTCATGAAATCCTCATGGATAATATGAAATAAAAATGCAATCATAAGTCATTATATAATTATAATTTTATCTAATTTTAGAGTATTTACTATGTTCCAAGCACTGTTCTAAGGGCTTTATATAAAGTCATTTAATTTTTACTATAATATTGTGAGGTAGATTATGAGGTATTATGAACCTCATTTTATAGATGTGGAGACTGAAGATAGACAAGTTAAATTGCTTGTCCAAGGTTACTAACCTAGTAAATAGCAGAGCTGGAATTTTAAGGGGTTTGTAATCTTAACCTCTATGCTTACTTCCGCTCAAGAACCCAGGGTTTATCTTTTCTATCCTCTCTGAACTATATGAAAAAACTAGATCAGTCATAGTTATACAATCTTCTAGGAGCTTCTTATGAATTAACCCAAACTTCAACTTAAGTGTTAATCATAGCAATATTTTACAAGTTAGCTTCCTTAACATGTTTAATTAATGATCCCACACTCTTCAAAATGAAATCTTTTAAATAAATAAGCATCTTGGTATTTATAAACAGGAAATGACTGCCTAAAGGAGAGACCATGAAACCACTGTGAATATAAGTACTGGTTCTTTACACTAAAGGATGGCATCAGGATAGAGTCCAGCAAATAATCTGAACATGGCAGATTAATTTAAAAAAAACCCATAATCATTATGAAAGAATTCCAATAATATAAACAGTATAAAATATGTGTAAAATCTTCTAATTACTAAAAGTAGAAACAATAAACTCATAGAAATAAACTAATTAATTTTGTAATTGTTTTCTTAACTGGTTACAGTTTAATAAAAGCAGAAGTACAATTATAAGAACCTTAAAATAAAACTGGTTCTCAACTGGGGACAATTTTTCCCACCCCTCTCTGCCCCGGAGACATTTGGCAATGTCTGGAGACATTTTTGGTTGTCAAAGCTGGGGTGGAAGCTGTCACTGGCATCTAGTGAGTAGAGGCCAGAGATGCTGCTAAACGTCTTAAATTGCACAGGACTGCCCTCTTGCAACCAAGAATAACCTGACCCAAAATGTCAACAGTGCCACATTTGAGAAACCCTGCTATAAAAATGACATCTATACCAATAGCAGTTAAACCTTAAATTTTAAGAAAAATGCAACAGAATTCAGTATACATTTAAACACACAGATGGAAAAAAGTATTCCAAAATTTAGGGAGAAAATCAGCTTAATTTTGGCCTTCATTATATTGAATAAATGTCATATTGTTTCTTGCCATTATTAGCTTCTTGCTATTGCACTAATTATAAGGTTTATGGCCCTATTTCCTAAAATCTTTATATTCAGTACTTTGACTTGGTCCTTTACAGTTGAAATTAGTTTTATGGAACACACCAGTAAGCAAACTAAACTACACATATCAAATAATTTAAAGTGGGAACTGGTAAACATTGGCATTTCATATGATAACTGCTAAAATACAAAAAATGGACAATGTATATAGGCTAATGTTTCTTTTTATTCAAATTTCCTCTGTCACCATCTGTGAAGGAAAAAACACTCTCTAACAGACTTTGTGTGTTTAATTTTAACCCAGGGCAAATTGTTATGACTGAGTGATAAACCCACAAAACTGGAGTTCACATCAGAAGCTCTTATACTACTAACCATAATGATACCAGTGGGCATTATCATCTTTGAAAGTGTAAAAAAATCAATGAGCAGATTGTCATTACAGAAACTCATTCTGTATCACACAGATCACCCAAGAGTTTGATATTTCATGTTTATAAAACTTAACATAAAATTAAATTGCAAATATTTTCTCACAATCTACTAAAATTATGGCCTAAGGCAATACACAGCTAATATGAAGTATTTGTTCAGCTCTAGTGGACATATTTCTATATGATTTATGTAAAAGAAGGCTTCATTTGCTTCTCATAGATTCAGTAATGAGGCTTCTTTCCTTATATTTAGCCCAGAAAGTAGATGAACTTCTTTGAAATTAAGCCGGCAAATGTAACATTGAATTATTAATAAACAATAGTAAAATTAACAAACAGAAGGTTTTCTCCTTGTGTGTATGACTATGTGGTTTCAAACACCAGCCATTCTTTCATTATCCAAATACATAAAAAGCAGCTCAATATTCCATACAGAAAATACATTTCATTCTTGCAGCATAAAACAAATAGTAATAAATTTCAAGTAAAATAGTAGGTTGTGATTTTTTTCCCTGAAATTTAAAAAGGTAAAAAATAATTGCAATCATTACAAAAAAAAGTTAAGGGGCGCCTGGGTGTCTCAGTCTGTTAAGTGTCTGCCTTCTGATCAGGTCATAATCCCAGGCTCCTGGGATCCAGACTCACATCGGGCTCCCTGATAGGCAGGCAGTCTGCTTCTCCCCCCTCCCTCTTCTTCTGTGTGCTCTCCCTCCCTCCCTTTCTCTCTCTCTCTTAATCTCTCTCTTAAATCAATCAACCAATCTTCAAAGAAAAAGTTAGGAATAACACAAAGGAGGATTGTGGAACCAATACTTTGTTTTAATCTATTGGGATGTGAATAACACTGAGTCCATGAGGTAAAAGAAAAAATTGATTTCAGTATTATCAACCCGATGCACTGTTAAACTTACACGTAGCACTTTTTAGCCACTGAAGTGTTTTCTCATTAGCATATTTCACAATACACATAAAAGGAATTAACATCTTTATCTGAACTTAAAAAAAAACTACACATTTAGCTTTATGCTGAAATCTCTTTGACAACTTGAAAAATTACCAGATTTTATATCAAAATATAATAGGGAATTCTTACCTTAAGCATTCAGCATCATTTTGAGGCTTTTCGTTGATCTTTACTTTTTCTGCCTCTAGGTATTTGGTAGTACAAATGGCTTCAATCTTTTTATCTTCAAAAACTAAACAATTAAGAAAATGCTTACAATCTTTAAAAAAATAAACATGAGAGTTAATTCATTCATAAGAACAATACTCAAATTTGTAGTGCTTTATGTAAAATGTATGTACTCATGATTCTTATTTTTCTACTTTAATAAAGCAATTAAAGGCACAAATAAGATCTTGACAAAATTTATGACATTGAAAATACCAGATCTAACACTGTTTATTTTAGTGTTTTACCTATTTCTTCTTTATACCAATAATAACACTGTATCTCAACAGGTGAGTACAATTTGAAAGAATAATATGACCCTGTTATGTGTATATAACTATATTCATCAGCAAAATAAACTAGCTAATAAAGATAATACCTTTAAGTTTTCTCTGCACAGTAAGCAATTCTTGTACTAATTCACTCTTCTGTTTTTGAAGTTCATGAAACTGGCCACTATCATGTTCCATTGACTTAATTTCTAGAAACAGACAAAAGCCATATTTTAACCACTTAGGCTTTGCCTTGAATATGTCAACATTTACTAACATTTTTTGTGTGTAGTAAAAATTTAAGCAGTACACAGTCAATTTTAAACTTTTAAGAACAGATACTATATTTGATCTTAGCCAAAAAGCTGAAGCGATTCATATGGTCAATTTTAAGCCCCAACAGGCTTTCTTTGGCCATCTAGAAGCTGTTTCTAATAAACTGACCAGAATTCATTAAGCAACGAGGTACAAAAGAATTAGTTAATTGATGGTTAGACTACCTAGAGAGAATTCAAAATAATGTAACATCACTAAGTAAAACAAGCTTCCCAATGAGATAACAAGAAAACTCTATCCTTCATAAGTGAAGCATATTTAAAATGACATTGCATAGTACTCACTATATGGCTACAAACTTCTACAATACTGCTAATATTGCTTCTTCTACCTATAATATCTTTCCTCTCTTTATTCCCACAACAAACTCCAATTCATCTTTTAAGATTCATCTCCTAATTTTTCAAAAGGTAAACAATAAATTAGGACACAAAATTTATAATGCATGACACTACATAACTAGTTAGCTTTCTTAATTTACAAAGAGCTCATATAAATCAGTAAGAACAAAAACGTAGAAAGATGAACAAAGATTATGAACAGATTGTTCACAGGAAAATAAAAAGAAATTTAAGTGGTCAATAAATTCAGAGAAGTAAATTCAACATCATGCAGAATCAAAGAAATGTGAATTAAACCAACAATAAAAATAATATTTTTGCTTGTCAGATTGCCAAAGACTAAAGTCAGTGATAATGCCCAGATTGGTAATGGTATAGGATAATAATACAAGAAAACAGGTACTCTCCTAAAGAGTTGGTAGGAAAATTAATTAATTCAGTGCTTTAACAAGTCTAATTTGGCATTAGATCTCTTAATATTTTCCTCTGACCTAGCAGTTTAATTAGTAGATTTTACCACACAAATATAGTCACAAAAGTATAAGGAGGTATATACTCAGATAATTAGAGGCCCTTATTGATAGTCATGTACGTTGTTCCCTGATTTTATTTTTGTTTTGTTTTGTTTTCTTCTGAGATTGCCACCAGTCCTTCCACCTGTGCACCATTTCCTATCCTCTCTGGGAACTTTACTTCTCTCTTGAATTTTCAACTCTACTTCTCTATGGGCTCTAATCCATTATCATTTAATATGTTCAAATATCTCCTGTCTCAAAAAACAGAAATGAAAAAAATGGACAACATATCATCCACTAGAAGCCCTCCCCTGACCTCTTATCCCCTTAGGTTACTGGACTCTCTAATCCAGAGAAACTTTGCTTCAAGGGCTTGTGGGCGCTTATGATCACCATCTCCTCTGTTCTCACTGCTCAACCCATTACAACCTGGCCTCTGCCCTTCCTCTCTTCCTACCTCCATCTGTTGCTTTCCCTAAAGATCACGAGGGACCTCCCATGGCTGCTTCTTAGTCTTCATGGTTGACAATTTGGCAGCATTTAACATGGGCTGACGGCTCCCTCACACACTCTCTCCCTGAGGTGATCTCCATCTCACACAGTAGTGTGTCCTGCCTACCTTACACACTATCCACTGGCCTTTTTCTTCTTCTTGCTTTGAAAATCCTGGTGTTCCTCAGGGTTCTATTATTTTCTTTCAATACATTTTTCCTGGGTGACTCCCTAATTAATTATTATTCACCATACAGTACATCATTAGTTTTTTTGCTGTAGCATCCCATAATTCATTGTTTGCATATAACAGTTCCAGTTCAAATCTCCCTCAGAGCTTTTGACTTACCCAACTTCCTGACATTTATCCTCAGATCTGCCATTTGGCTAATTCCTACCACCCTTTATGGCTACTGTGAATAAATTTACTAAAAACTTAGTGTGGACCTAGGTTTCACTTCTCTGGTGTATCTAGTTGTAGAATGCCTGGGTCATATGGTAAATGTTTGTTTAATGGTTTAAGAAACTGCAAAACAATTTCCAAAGTAGTTGTACCTTTTATTTTATTTTATTTTATTTTATTTTACTATTTTTAAAGATTTTATTTGACAGAGAGAGCGAGAAAGATCACAAGTAGGCAGAGAAGCAGGCAGACAGAGGAGGAAGCAGGCTCCCTGTTGAGCAGGGAGCCCGACGCGGGGCTCGATCCCAGGACCCTGAGATCATGACCTGAGCCGAAGGCAGAGGCTTTAACCCACTGAGCCACCCAGGAGCCCCTGTACCATTTATTTTACATTCCCATCAGTGCCATATGATTTTCAGATGCTCCACATACTTGTCAACACTGACCAGTCTTTTGAATTTTAATTAAATGTATATACAGCGATATTACACTGTGGTTTTAATTTGTATTTTCCTGATGACTAAAGATATTGAGTATCTTTTCATATGTTCCTTGGTCATCAGTCTATGCCCTTTTGTGAAATTTAAATCTTTTTTCCCTTTTAGAATCAGTTTTGTTGCCTTCTTATTAGTAAGTTGTAAGAGTTCATTATATTCTAGATAACAGTACACCAACAGATATATGTATTGCAAATATTTTCTCCACGTCTGTGGTTTTCCTTTTTCTTAATTGTGGGTTTTTTTTTATTTATTTGAAATCCAATGTATTTTTTTTCGTATTTCTGTGTCCCATCTAAGAAATCATTGCTAATCCTAAGATGGCAAAGGTTTCCTATTATGTTTTCTTCTAGGAATTTCATGATGCTAGCTTTTATGTTTAGGTATATGTCCATTCTGAGTTAATGCTTAATATGGTGTGAAGTAAGATTTAAGAATCATTGTTTTGCAATGGATGTCCAATCGTTCCAGCACCATTTACTGAAAAGACTTTCCTTTCCCCACTGAATTGTCTTGTTACCTTCCAACTTTTTTTTTTTTCCAAGACAGTTTTGGCTCTTTGGGATCCTTTGGGATTCTATATGAATTTTAGGATGGGTTTTTCAATTCATGAAAAAAAATGTTGGGATTTTGATAGAGATTACTTTGAATCTATACACCATTTTGGGTAATAATGTCATCTTAAGAATACTAAGTTTTCCAATCCATAAAAATGGGATATCTTTCCACTTATTTGGGTCTTCTTTAATTTCTTTAAGCAATGTTTTATATAGTTTTCAATGTACAAGTCTTTTACCTCCTTGGTTAAATTTATTCTTAAGTATTTTATTCTTTTTGATACTATTATAAATGCAATTTAATTTTTTTTCCTTTTTAGATCCCTCATTGCTCATACATAGCAATGCAACTTATTTTTGTGTGTTGTTTTTGTATACTGCAACTTTGGTGTATTTATTTATTAGTTCCAGCAGTTTTTTGTGGTATCCTTAGGTGTTCTATATATAAGAGCATTATCATTTGGGCACAGAGACAACTTTACTTTTTCCTTTCCATGTATTTTTTCTTGCCTAATTGATTTGGCTAAAATTTCTAATACTATGTTCGATAGAAGTGGTGATACCCATGACTTTTTGCAGAAAGTTGGTTTTAAAGTATGCATCTATTTCATTTTGTATTCTAACTTGTTATTGAAAATACACATCAATATCATCTAAGGGATTTAAAAGAAGTTATGTTTCCTATCCTCTCCCACAGATTCTGATTCAATAGGTCTTGAATGAGACTCAACCATTTAATACTTTTTAAAGCTTTCCAGATGTGTGCCTCTATCCTACACTCTCTAGCCAAAGTAATTTATCTCTGAGAACTTTATTTCCTTCATCTATAAAATCAGACTAAAAAGTATAATCCTCACATTTTTTGAGGGTTTAATTATGTGGCAGGCAACATTCTATGTGCTTCAGTATTATTTCATCGAATTCTCACAACCACCTTTGTTAAGGTCATGACTACTAACCCCCATCTTTACAGATGGGGAAACTGAGCCAAACAAAAGTTTGGCATCTTGCCCCAAATCACACAACTATCAAATGGTAAAGGTAAGATTTAAAGGAAATCAACATGATATTAGCATTTAAAATCTTTAGGATGGTGGTTGTTATATAGTATACGCCTGATGAATATTACTTAAAATAGTAGGTGTCATATGCAAAGCAAATCAATAAATTATTCATACTGACAGTGCCAAGTCAGTAAAAAAGTTAAATGTGTTTATTATTCTCCATTTACTAAAGGCATCAAAGTAACAGTATATTTTAGAAAGGCTTCCATTAAAAACTGTTTCCATTTAATATAATTTATATTTTCATCCTCTACTTCCTCAACTCCCATTGACTCCAATCTATTACTACCAGTCTTTTTCTACTGCTCTACTCTATGCTACTGCACTTGACATCTTTTGATTGTCAAATTAATATCCTATTTTGTTTTCCACTAATTTGAGGAATATATATCTTGCTTTTGGTTTCTAAAATATTACTCTCTGCTGGTTCTCCTCTTGCCTTCTTTGACTACTCTGTCCCACTCATTTTCTTTCTTTCCATAAATGTAATGCTGTCCCAGTTTCTGGCTTTGGTCTTTGCTCCTCATCTATGTTCCCTCTATATGTTTTCTCTGAATGATGTCACCAGCTCCTCTGGATTCAGTCCCAAACTTAATGCTCTAGCTCTGATCTCTCTTACCAGCTTCACAACCAAAATTTCCCCTGCCACCTGGGCATCTTCCCTGGTATACTCCATAGGTCTCTCCAACTAAAAATACCTGAAACAAAACTCAATCATTTTGTTCGGAATAGGCTATAGTTCCAACACACTTCTCTACCTCTGCTCTTCCTCCTGGTACCATATTCTACCCAATCTCTGACATATGAAAACTACAATTTATCACTAACTCTCTATTTTTGTTCACATTAATCAGTGATAAAGCCCTATCATTATTCCTAAATATCTCCTTAATATACCTTCTCTTCTCTTTGGCAATGTCTTAAGAGTTCGGGATCTTATCACAGATTACTATAACCTGCATGCTAGGGTTCCTGAAATGAAATTCTCCCCACGCCACTGTGTAACCTTGTTTCCTAATTTAAATTGTGTTGATGGTAAAATGAGGATCATCATACCAGTCCTACCTCTATTATAACTTCTATCACATTGTATTATAAATACCTGCTTACATATTAGATTCCTCCACTTTTTAGTTTTATATCCCCATAACCCAGAACAATGCCTATCACAAAACAGAGAGTAATAGATATTTGCTTATTGAATGAATGACTAAATGCTCATGTCACACCTACTTCTAAAGAACTTGAGACTGCTCACAATGTAAGATATGTTTCCATTAGGATAATTAAGATAAAGGTAAAAGAATAGCTATGCAATAACCAATTTACTTATGAGAAAGTTAATTTCAGGAAAATTCACTGGTTCAAAATAAGTTATTTTCATTAATGACAGATAAATGAGGTGACACTATATACTCATACCCCTCTTCAAAATGTTCGCCTGGTTTTCTAAGTCAGATATTTCAATCTTGACATTTTCTTTTATCAAAAGCTTTCTTTTCTTTGTTACTTCATACTCATTATTGAAGTCTGTAATTTTCTTGGTAAATTTTTCTTCCTCCTCTGTCACTTTTTTCTTTGTAGCCTCCTGAAAAACAGAAAAAAAATCGATATAGATGTTAATTGTAATAATATTTTTCTATAGTGATTTAAAATACAATTATTTGGAATTATTAACAACAAAAATATAAAATTATACTTCCTGGTGTTATCACAGAATGCTTTATTCCTCCAGCAATATTAATAAAAAAGTGAAGTTATTACATACTAATAACCAACTATTTCCACATGAAAGTTTTATCCTTAATGTTTTGGGATTATTACTGAGATAGAAATTCTACTATTTGTCATTATATCTGTTTATTTATGTATTAAACTTAGAGCCATAGGTGCCATTTTGTCATTGCAATATAAAATTTGGTAAAATAATTAAATGTCCAAACATGAAAATGAAAATCTACACTCAAAGGAATTACTACTATAGAAAAAACAAATAAGGAAATCCAAGGAAACCTTTAAAAATATAGACAAAGGAAGTAAAATTATATATTTATTTCCAATTCAGTTCTACAAAATAGTAGGAAATAAGAATTTCCAAAAACTCTGTGCAAGACAGAACCTAAATATTACTGTATATTTTTAATAAGAAATATCAACTAATTGTGAATACATTGAGAAACTAGCCATGTCATGCAGAAGTACAAAGTCTGTTGGTTCTGAGTTTAGATAAATATTTTTAATATTTTTAAATGCATCTTCTTTGAACTGTCAATTAATTATAAGTCACATTCCTAAACTGGCCCTGTCATTTAAAACTACTGAGTCTGTTGGTTCTGACTTAAGATAAAAAAATAAACAAAATCTATTTCTTCACCAAGATCCATACATATGCCTAAAGTGTGAACCTCTCTGCCTTTCAAAAGCATTAAAACCAAGGTCTTAAAGCCTGAGCAATTCAAATCAGTTTCACTGGATTTTTTAATGCTTATTACAATTGCAAATAATTTCTATATTGCATATCTGCCAATAGAATTCTTTCAAACTATATTACTCTACCAACTGGTTTTAAATAGCATTTAATACTTTTCCATATCTCAACAGGACTATGCCAATATGCATACAGATAATTTTCTAAAAGTATACCTAAATATATTTAAATACTTTTTAATACAGTTAGAAATAGAGGCTTACAAAGGTTTGCAGAAGCATATTTCTCTGGTTTGTAATTTCACTGCACTGTCTTTCTAAGGCATTTTCATGAATTTTCCAAAGCTGTAAGAGGAAGGCTTTTTCAGAAAACTGCTGAACCTTTAAAGTGAAAAAACAGAAATCAGAATGAAACAATTAGTTAAACATTTTAGCGTGCCTTAGCTAATAGAACAGATCTGCATGCTATAAGAAATTTTCTATATTAATCTTAAATGCGAAATAAAATTCACATTAAACATCTTATTTTATATGCATTATCATATATTATTTTATGAGTATCCTATAATCACAAGACTTATAATATTTTCCCCCAGGAAGACTATCATGGCAGAAAATGTTTTCTTTTTCCTTTATAATACCTAACACATTTCTTAGCTTAGGTATCAAAAGTTTTTTGACTACACATATTAAACTCTGCTTCAAGACAGCCTGCGTTAAAGAACAAGTTTCTATTCTCATCACTTATAAGGAAGATATGTATGAATTAAACATGTATACAGTATGACTAATAAAATGAGATAAAATCTATAAACCATAGGCAAAAACCCAGTCCCACGACTATAGTTATACTAAGAAAAACACAAATCTGCTAAAGTCCTCAAATGCTTTTGAGAACTCATTTTTTTATTTTAGTACCTCATTTGGTTCTAGTTAGCAAAAGACACAATAAACATTAATATTGGATATGTAACTATTATTTCATTTGGGCCATAAAGAACAGCATCTCCTGAGACCATGAATATTGAAATGAAACTCAGGAAGCTTTAATATATAAAAGCTAAAATTGGTGCCAGACTGGGAATAATCTTTCCTCTATATTCAGTACTGGCCCTCATAAGAAAGCATCACTTTTAGTTTGGGGCTGTTCCCATCTCCACAGTGAAAAGAAAAAGGAAATAAATTCAACTTAAATTGCAGAAAGCAAGATTTATGTTAGCCACAAGAATTCCTGAAGGTGAGAGACAGGGTGTGAAATCTCTGTCCCAGAAGATACTGAAGAATAAAGAGCTTAAGAATAGTCTAGTCCAGAGGCAAAGGGCTAGCCTGAAAGATATTTTGAAACGATATGGCTAAAAGTCTGGGAAATATTGGCATTAAAAAAGTAACAGGAAAAAAGTAATGGAAATAAAACAAAAAATATGGTCTTGCATATATATATTATCCTGGCACATCTGCTCACACCTTCAATACCTGCTGCTGTTCTCATCAATTCTATCTTAAGAAAGGCATCAATAAGGAACAATGAAAGAGATGCAATTTTCATGACCAAAGAAATTCAGAAAATACTTTTAAAGTTGGGGGAAGGAAGAATGAGGTACTTAGTTATTTTACTATCTAAGAAGACAGAAATTAGAAAATATATGACCAGATCTATGAAATCATATAGAAATTGGTAACAGCAAACAAGAGGATTATCATGAATTCTATCACATTTATTTAGAATAAGAAAATACTTCAGAGCTATTTACTATTTATTATATGAGAACAAAATGAGTTCCAAAAAAGTGAAATTCCTTAACAAAGGTAATATAATTAACTATGGGCAAACCCAGGACTAAAATCCAGCTCTTCTGACTTCCTTTCTCCTAAATTAGGACTAGAACTATTTCAAAGTAATAGAAACACTTCTGGAACTAAAAGGCACTTTAGTCTTATAAAAGCAGAAGATAAAAGTATGTAAGTTTGAGGAACAGAAAAATTACCAGAGCTTAATGAGAGAAGGTTGCTTGTAGTATATACCTAACTCTCAGAGCTGCTATTCTGCACAGTAATCATGAATGCCTGCAAAAATTGTTTTGAGACCAAATATTGGGCTGGATAAATTTTGGTTAATCCAGTAAGGTATGTCATGTATGATTCAAAATTCCTGAATTCTAATTGTTTCTGCCACTGATCTGTTTTGAAAGACCTATGTGGAAGCCCCAAAATGAAGAAAATAGGACTTAACTAAGAAATTTTTAAATAAGTCATAACTAAATTTATTATTCAGGTTCATAAAAGCCTTATGGTAAGAAATAAAAAATTAAGGTGTCCCATTCCAGCTATCACCAACTAAGACCTAAAATTACTGGGGTGCCTGGGTGGCTCAGTCATTAGGCGCCTGCCTTTGGCTCAGGTCATGATCCCAGGGTCCTGGGATCGAGCCCCACAATGGGCTCCCTGCCCTCTCCCACTCCCTCTTCTTGTGTTCCCTCTCTTGCTGTGACTCTCTCTGTCAAATAAATAAAATCTTAAAAAAAAAAAAGACCTAAAATTACCATCGTCCTCTTTCCAATAAAGAAAATAAATATTAAAGAGAGCTATTAGAGGGCGCCTGGGTGGCTAAGTGGGTTAAAGCCTCTGCCTTTGGCTCAGGTCATGATCTCAGGGTCCTGGGATTGAGGCCCGCATTGGGCTCCCTGCTCAGCATGGAGCCTGCTTCCTCCTCTCTCTCTGCCTGCCTCTCTGCCTACTTGTAATCTCTCTCTCTCTGTCAAATAAATAAATAAAATCTTAAAAAAAAAAGAGAGAGAGCTATTAGACAAGTTGTCATTTAACTGGAATATTTCACCATAATGAACAATGAAATCTATATACCCCAAATGAAAAGTAAAGAACTATTCAAAAGTTTTAAGAAAAGAATATCTATAAATTTCCTCTTCCGGGCGCCTGGGTGGCTCAGTGGGTTAAACCCTCTGCCTTCGGCTCAGGTCATGATCTCAGGNCTCAGGGTCCTGGGATTGAGGCCCGCATTGGGCTCCCTGCTCAGCATGGAGCCTGCTTCCTCCTCTCTCTCTGCCTGCCTCTCTGCCTACTTGTAATCTCTCTCTGTGTGTCAAATAAATAAATAAAATCTTTAAATAAAAAAAAATTTCCTCTTCCCCTAAACTTCTATGGGAATTATCATTTTGAGGTCTTTTCTGCTTCTTTGTTGTTGTTTTTATTATTATAGGCCTGCTTTTCCTCACCATTCCCACTTTATGTCTTATATTCTGTCTTTATCTTTTGTTTATTTTATTTTATTTTTTTAAATATTTTATTTATTTATTTGACAGAGAGAGCGATCACAAGTAGGGAGAGAGGCAGGCAGAGAGAGGAGGAAGCAGGCTCCCCACTGAGCAGAGAGCCTGATGCAGGGCTCTATCCTAGAACCCTGAGATCATGACCTGAGCCAAAGGCAGAGGTTTTAACCCACTGAGCCACCCAGGCGCCCCTGTCTTTATCTTTATTTCCATGTTTTCCCCTTTAAATCAACCTAGAAAAGTTCAAGTCAATAACTACAAAAAAATTATAGTAACACTAATTTTTAAATTCATTTAGGATCTGTGATGAAAACATTTAATACAAAACAGAATTGGCAAGTAAAGAAAAAAGAATAATAGAAAAAGAGGCAGGAGTTTGGGAAAGCTCAAGTCAGTAAGAGCAGATGCCCACAATATGATGATTCACATGGTGAAGACAGCAGTAAGTTAGGGTTGCAGAAGCTACATGGGTCTATTATTAAAAGAGTTCTTTCATATTTTAATGAAACTGAAAGGACAAAGACTTTGGGATCTGCCTAGTTCCTCTCTGCCAAGTATAAGTTGTTACTCTTAAAAACTGAAATAGCTTTTCATGGCTACCTATGTGCAGAATGTGTTTCTCATTATTCCTTTTGTTCTTTCTGTTATCACAACCAATTCCTTAAACTATTTTTCACACCCTTGTGTTTGGAAACCAGACCTACTGATGTGTAAAATATAGGTACATAATTCCAGATATAACCCCAAACATATTGCTATGATCACAAGACAAGGCCATTTCACAGAATAACTTATCATCAGAAACACCCCTTTTGTTGTAAAAATGATGCGTGGGGATGAGAATTGGAAAGACACTAGAAGAAATGTAAAACCGAGACTTAAAAATAACTTTAACTAAGGTAGAGTTGACTTACATTATGTTAGTTTTGAGTGTACAACAAAATGATTTGGTATTTATATACACTGCCAAAGGATTACTACAGCAAGTCTAGTTACCATTTGTCACCAGTTATAAAATCCTTTTTTTTTTTCTTGAGAAGAACTTTTTAAGATTTATGCTCTTAGCAACTTTCAATATCACTGACTATGGTCACCATGCTATGTATTATGACCCAAGGATTTATTTAATTTATAACTGGAAGACTGTACCCTTTGACCTTCTTCACCTATTTTGCCCACCCTTCTCCCCAAACTCCTCGCCACTGGTAACTACCAATCTATTCTCTGTGTCTGTTAGTTTGGTTTTCCTTTGTTTGTTAGTCTGGTTTGTTTTTTCAGATTCCACATATAAGTGAAATTATATGGTATTTATCTTTCTCTATCTGACTTATTTCACTTAGCGTAGTACCCTTAAAATCCATCAGTGTTGTTGCAAATGACAAGATTTCATTCTTTTTTTATGGCTGAGTGGTATTCCATTATATATTTACCTACATCTTCTTTATCCATTCATCCATTGATGGATACTTGGATTGTTTCCATATCTTGGCTATCATAAATAGTGCTGCAATGAACATAGGGGTACACATATCTTTTCAAATTAGGGTTTCCACTTTCTTTGGCTAAATACCCAGAAGTGGAATTGCTGAATCATATGGTAGTTCTGTTTTTAATTTTTTGAGGAAGCTCTATACCATTTTTCATAGTAGTTGCACCATTTACATTCCTACCAACAGTGCAAGAGGGTTCCCTTTGACCACATTCTTCCCAACACTTGTTATTTCTTGTCTTGATTATAACTATCTTGATAGATATGAGGTGATATCTCATTGTGGTATTGATTTGCATTTCCCTGATGGTTAGTAATGTTGAGTATATTTCCATGTGCCTGTTGGCCGTCTGTCTTCTTTGGAAAAATATTTATTCAGATCCTCTACCCATTTTTAAACCAGATTGTTTTTGTGTGCATGTCCACCATCTTTAATAGGGCAGCAGGAGAGAGCAGGGGTGGGGCACATCCACTGGTGTTAGCAGGGCAGCTGGGGAGTGCTGTGACTGTGTGCCCTTGCCAGCAGTAGCGAGATAAAGGGAGATTGCAAAAATGGTGCTAGCACATCAGCAAAATGGCACAAGGTGGAGGAAGAGCACAAAATGGTGCCCATCTGTGCCTCCTTCCCTAGAGAGAGTCCCAACAGGCCCCTGTCCCTCTGACAGATGCTTTATGATTAGGAAATAAATTTCTCCTTCACATATGTATAGTGTGCTTCACATAGTCCAGGTGCTTTTCAAACTGCTGCTTTTGCACTAGTTCTGGGACAAATGATTCTACACATGAGCCCTTTAAGAGCAGAACCATAGTTTCCTATAGCCCTTTGGATCTCCTAGATGTAATAAGCACCACTGATTATCAAAGCCAGATGTTTTGAGGGCTCATTTCTCCCATGTAAGTCCCAAGCGTTGGTGTGCCTGACGCTGGTATGCTTCTCAGGGAGAAGCTCCATATTTGAGAGCTCCCTCCTTATTACGGGTTACTGTGCCAAGGTAGAAGGGGGTTCTGGTGAGACTATGTCTCTGCCTCTCCCACCCATCTCTGTGTGGCCCTGTCTGTTACCCTTTATTGTGGAGGAACTTTTTAGCTAGTTTTCAGGTCTTTTTCAGAGGGAATTTTTCCATATGTAGAGTAGATTTGGTGTGTACGTGGGATATGAGTTCAGATATTCCTATTCTACCATCTTGAACCACCTCCCAAAATATTTTTGTGGAGGAACTTTTCAGCTAGTTTTTAGGTCTTTTTCAGAGGGAATTTTTCCATATGTAGAGTAGATTTGGTGTGTACATGGGAGATGAGTTCAGATATTCCTATTCTGCCATCTTGAACCACCTGCCAAAATATTTTTGAACATATCTTTCCCAATCAGGTTTGAATTGAGGCACTATCTTATAGCCACGGTAGCTTGGACATCTTTCATAAATCAACACTTTAGAGACTACTAACTCTATATCCTAAGTTACCCAGGAGTGTCAAGGGGCTATAACAACAAAAAGAAAAGGGTAGAAGGTTTCTAGTAGCGGTAATACAAATTTCTCTTTCTCATCTCTCTTCTTCCTCTGACTACAAATGAAGAGAAAATATTTGCATGCAGCCTTAAAGTTATATTCTAGAATCAAATGCCAAGCTTTGTCAGAAAATATTGCTGTCTTGGAAAATTTTAATTTATAGCAGTGCCAACACTCTAGTTAATTCTGCTTTCCTCAGCAATAAAGATTTTTTTCTTTCCCTGTTTTATTCCTCTTGGGATATTTGATTTTTCAACAGAGCTTAGTTTTCCCAGTGAGCTGACTTATCTGGTCAACTAGGTCAGTTTTCAGCATAGCCATGATTTGTGACTCTTCACTACTCTTGCTGCCTGGGTGCCTTTAGGTATTTTTCTAACCAGAAGAACTCAAAAATTGAAAATGACTGGGAATTCTAAATTAATATTTAGGTCCAAGTAAGCAAAGTACAAAGCTACTCTTTGTTGTGGTTGCTGTTGTTTAAAATATTCTCAGACTTTAGGAACTGACATTTTGCTGATTAAATGATCTACCCCATGGTGTAAGGCAACTTTGCATAAGAGAGTTATGTAGATTTCACATTTGTAAGCTCATAGCAATTGGGGGAAAGAATGTGTTATGACTATAATAAAAGACATTTTAAATACTAGAGTACATCAATGAATATTGTATCAACAACAGACATTAAGGTTTTGTAAAAGAAAAATATCTATTTTTTATAAATGTATTTCTTTTTTTAATTTAAATTCAATTAGCCAACATATAGTACATCATTAGTCTCAGATGTAGTGTTCAACAATTTATCAGTTGTGTATAACACCCAGATGTAGTACTTAAAGGAAAACTCGCTATGACACAGGAATCCTAATGTAGGAAGCTTCAATATCAGGAAATATTAATCCTTACAATGGCTCATAAGACTTTTCATGATCTGCATTCCCTTATTCACTGTCCAACCTTATCTTCTACTACTTTCCTCTTCATTCACTTTCTCCAGCCACACTGGCCACCTTTTTATTCCTCAGACATACCAGGTGCCCTCCCTCCTTATGACCTCTGTACTGGCTATTCTCTCTGCCGGAAAATCTCTTTTCCCAGATTTCTCTTGGCTCATTCCTTTACCTCAGTCAGGTCTTCAGTCATCGCTCATCTTTTCATTGGAGGTTTTCAGGATGCCAGATAAGACTACTGCTATTAAAGTTTGTTCTGGAAATTCTTATTAATACAATATGGCAAGAAAAAGGAATAAGAGATACAATTATCAAAAAAGCTGGTACACAACTCTCTTTCATTTGTTTAGGCAAATGCTATTATTATATACCTAATAAATCTAAATAAATCTATTGAAAAACTGTTAGAAATAAAAAAAGAATTCAGTAAAAAGGTAACAAATATCAAAAACTAAGTATCTTTTCTAGTTACTAACAATAAATAGAAAAAAGCATGAAAAAGATCTCATTCATAACAGCAACCACATAAAGAAAACACAAATAAGCTTAAAAATATCTGAGACCTATATGAAAAAACACCTCTACTGAAGAACATAAAAGATCCAAATAAATAAAAAGATATGCTTTATCCTTGAATGCAAAGATTCAGAGATGGAAACACGCCAATTCTTTCCAAATTATCACATAAATGTAGTATAGTCCTAATTAAAAACCCAATAATTTGTTTCTTAGAATTTGACAAAATGATTTTCAATTTATCTAGAATAACAAAAAACCTGAAAAGAATTAGGAAAATTCTAAAAAAGAAACTATCCTTCCAGAGAATCAAAGATATTTAGAAGCTAATGTAATTAAGTAAATATGATACTACTGCCAAAACAAACAGATTAATAGGAGAGTATAGGCTATCTAGAAACAAATACATATGCATTACTGTATCATAAAGATGGTGCTTTTGGTCAATGGAGATCGTGTGGTATTTACCCAGACAAAAATGGAGGAAGAGTCATTTTTATTTAAGATATTAAAGAAAAAAAAAACACTGGAAAAGTACTGGAAAAACACACCATTTAAAATCTTGGAATGGGGTAGGCTTTCCCAAGCCTGAGATGGATTTCAGGAACAAATAAACAAAAAGATTAAAAATTCTAGCAACACAAACATTCTAAACTTCGACTAGATAAAATATGTTATAAAAAGCCAAGCTACAAATAATAAAATTTGGAATAGATGACAAAGAGGGTAATATCTGTAACATATAAAAAAGTTAGATGTCAATTAGAAAAAAGATAAGGAAAGGATATGAATAGTTAAAACACATAGAAAATATTAGCAATCAATGAAAAAATAAAAATATAAGTAAATAAAAAGTTCAAATTAAAACTATAAAAAGAGGCCACTTTTTCTTATATTTGCCAAAAGAATTGACAATTTCAATTATATGGGTAGTGAAATTGTAGGAAAATAAACTGGAACAACTTTTCTGGAGGACAATTTGGAAATCATTAAAAGCCTTAACAGTATATAGCTATTGACAGAGCAATTTGATTTCTAGGACTTTACCCTAAAAAAACTAAGTGCACCAAGATGTATGTGCAAGACTGTCATCACAGTGATATTAATAATAGTAATTTATTAATAGTAATAGAAATTACTTATCGGTAGGAAAGTAGTTACCTAAAATATGATATAGCCATTGAGTGGAATACTATGCAATCATTAAAAACTGCTTATTTAGATATTTATTTACTGAGATATGTGGGATACAGTAAACAGAAAAAAAGCAAATCATTTCAGAAAAAAATACATTCATTTAAATAATTCTGAAAGAAGACCTATGAAAATATTAACTGTATAGTGGAACTGTGGATAGTTTTCACTCTGTGTTTGACCTATTTCTATTTTTGGAATAATTTGCAATAAACACATACTACTTTTATGAAGAATTAAAACAATTAAACTAGTTCAATTCAGGAAAAAAAAATGTCTGCTGCATGTTCATAAAAAATAATGATAGGAGGGTGCCTGGGTGGCTCAGTTGGTTAAGCGACTGCCTTCAGCTCAGGTCATGATCCCGGACTCCTGGGATTGAGTCCCGCATCGGGCTCCCAGCTCCATGGGGGAGTCTGCTTCTCCCTCTGACCTTCTCCCCTCTCATCCTCTCTCTCACTCTCTCTCAAATAAATAAATAAAATCTTTAAAAAAATAATGATAGGAGGCCCTCACATTTCCTGAGAATATAACCCACTCTTCTAGTAGCAACATAAGCAAGTGCTCCTAATAAAGATGGAGAGGAAGAGGAGCTCATAATAAAGAGAAAAAGACCATTTTAGAGGAACAATACAATCCATTTTCCTTTGGTGGCAGTCAAATATCTCCCATTCTTTCTTCTTTTCTGTCCTCTCTTGGGAGGAATTAATTAGAATTTTAACCAGGAAAAACTGGACTATATTTAAAGCTATGAAACTAGACTGAATCAAAGAAGCTGAGGTAGGCAAACTTTCAACTTGAGATATTAATTCAGGCAATAACAATTCATAAGACCACATAAGTACCAAAGGCTATATGAGATATTCTTCTCAGCAACATCAAGATCACAGGCACAGCTGCAAGTAGCCAGTTTGCTTTTGACCTCTTTCATTCACGTTTCTTGAACCCATCTGGTGTTACAAAATCCACAGCCAACCCAAATCTAACCTTCTCAAAATAATCCCTATACTCCCAAATTATTCTTCCCCTTTTCCTCAAATAAAACTCCCATTTCCAAAGAACTGCTGATACAGCTAGATACTAATATGATTAAAGAAAGAGCAGTAATGCACAAATGCCAATAGGCCAAGAACATTTGTAATGATACTTCTTAATCTGAAAGACTCACCGGGGAGATACTTTGAAATAAGATGACTTCCTATGCTATTTGACAATTCAGGAGGCAGTACCTTATTTTACCTATCACTACATCCCTATTCTGTCAGGACATAAAAGAATGGAATGCTGCAGGTAGTGATTTTTCATGCACTGCTTTTAATGGAAGAACTATAAAATGTCACAGATTCTTTAAAACACACATTTTCCTCCTAATAATAAGAAAACTTGGCACATGAGCATGAAAAGATCATACCTCAGTTAAGTATACTACAAGAAACCTAGTGGGGGATATTCACATCAACTTGTCAACCAGCAGCTTTAGCTTTAGGAAGACAGTTCATTCTTTAAGAAATCAAGCAAACAAGAATAGGACAAAGAACAATGTATATACTGTCCCTGTTGGCAAGCTGTTAAATCTGGACAGTTCTCACATAACAACATAACATAACATAACATAACAACAGCATAAACCCCACCAAAAAAAAAATACTGTAATGGAAGATAAAAGATTTACCCAAAAGCTTACAAAGGAAGAATACTATAAGTCTCTGTAATATATTACTATTACGGGGTGCAAAAAGATAAATTTTATTAATCAATTATGTGATGTCCTCAAGACAATGCAAAGGTATGTCCCCTTAAAAACAAGAGCAAAAGAGCAAGTAAGGACATAAGAGAGTAAGATTAAAAACAAACAAACAAACAAAAAACCAAGCTGAGATAATAAGGAAGACAGGAAATGAAAGAAATATAAAAAAGTAAGAGCCCAACAGAGCTTTTAAATATAGAGTATTAAATAACAGAACCAACACTGCGAAAGATGGAATCAGTAATGTAAAGTATAAAGAGTTCTCCAAGGCTGCTGAGAAGATCATGGGTTCAAAGAACAGAGAACAAAGATCTAATCTTATAAGGAATAGGGGTAAACGAAAAAGAAATCACAAGTAATAGTTGAGGTTAAAATGGGAGGCTTACCCATGGTCTAGAAAAAACTAACAGGTAATCAGAACAGATTTGGAATTAAAAGAATAAAAAAAAATCTGCACAACAAACCAGGGAAGAAAAATGAAAACAGGTTACCTAAGAAGGATTTTTCAAAACCAGACTGAGAGTGGTGCCTGGGTGGCTCAGTTGGTTAAGCATCTGCCTTTGGACCCCGCATCAGGCTCCCTTCTCAGTGGGGAGTCTGCTTCTCCCTCTCCTTCTTCCTCTCCCACTCCCCCACCCCACCTTGTGTGTGCACGTGCACATGCACACTCTATCTCAAGTAAATAAAATCTTTAAAAATAAAAAAAAATAAAAACCAGGCTGATTTCAATATTTCTCTTCTGTAATAATAAATTTCAAAAATCAGTAGTGCCACCTATTGTGACAATCACTGGGTGTTGTAAGTACTGAATCACTAAACTGTACACCTGAAACTAATATTACCCTGTATGTTAACTAACTGGAATTTAAATAAAAACTTTTAAAAAATCAGTAGTGTTAGATCTACATAATTTTCTATAAACAGGCATGAGCCAAGAATTCTGTCTACAGACAAATTTTCATTCAAGTGTGAAAACAATAGAAAGAAATTTAAGATCTTAGTGACTTAGAAAATCCATCATGCACATATTGTCCCTGAAAAATTACTTGAACAATTATACAGATTGACCAAAAGATAAAAAAAGAAATAAGAACTCAAGAATGAGGAAGTTGAAGCATTAAAAAATTTTAAAGTTAAAGAATCAAAGTTAAGAATTCTGATTAATATGGCAGTATAAGCAAATGTGGGAAGGACCCACTTTCTACTCAAATATAGAGGAATGCTATATAAAATAGAACTACATTTAAAATAGATATCATTTACATAGCCATTTACATAGCCAAATTGAAAGCAAGAATGGGAAATTGTTATGCCAAAAACAAAGGGGTGACTCAGGTTAAAAACGGTGTGCTAGAATTTAAGCCCAAGAGATTGGGTACAGGTGTTAAGGGGTAGGGTTTTAAAATGCCCACATCAGACCATAAGTCAAGACCAGAGGGAGCTGGAACTGGGCTCACTGGATAGAGTCAGGAATTGAGAAGTGTCTACGCCAGCTGTGCAAGTAGAATAACAAAACTCCATTCATTGGTTTAGAGAAGCAGCATATAAACGAGCTGCCACCATTGAGCCATGAGTGGAAGGTGTCATCTCCAAGAAGCTCCAACCCCAAGCTTGAATGGTTCATGGATATGAGATTTATATATCTCTCACTCACATACTGCAGAAATCCTAAGCTCAGAAATTAACATAAAAACTGGTTCTGAACAAGTGAAATTTGTAAGGCCCTGGCAGCAGGGGTGAAACTGCTCCACAGGGACATCTTTTTTTCTTTTTCTTTTTTTTAATCAAGGGAATATGTGGTAACCCTAGGAAATATAAGCCCTGATAAAGATAAGTTCACAATAGAAAAATCTGAAGCTCATAAGAATATACACCATTACATAAGAAAGTTGTCAGCTTAAACAAGCAGAATTCACAGAAGAGCAAAAAATACAGAATCCTATGAGAAAAGTTTTAGTTTATTCACTCAGTAATATTTAACACCCACTACAATTCAAGCACTGTTCTAGATACTGGGGATAACAGTAATAACAGTGTGAACAAACTGATAATTTGTATTCCTTGTGGAGCTTACATTCCATTGGAGGGAGACAAGTAATAAACAGATCGATATAAAATATGTCGAAAGGCAGTAAGTGTTACAAAATAAAGGATCATGAATAGAGAGAGATGGGACTGAGTGATACTATTTTATATACTGGAGGTCAGGGAGGATCCTCTCCAGGAGCCATTACCAACCTTTCTGGTCTCATGACTTTTCTGTCTAGGACTTTACAGTCTAAAAAATTATTGAGGACATTTTGTTAGATTGTTTTTATAAGCTAGAACTGTCAATATTTTCTGTATCAAATATTAAAACAGAAATTTTAAGAAACATTTAATTAAGATTAACAACAGTGATTTATTGCATGTTTAAAAATATATACTTATGAAAAAATAGAATTCCCTGCAAAAAAAAAAAGTAAGAAGGGTTGCATTAAATTTTTTGTGTGTGTGTGAATCTTTTTAGTGCCTGTCTTAATAGAAGACAATTAGATTCTCACATCTACTTCTTCATTCAATCTTTTGCAATATGTTTTTTGGTTGAAGTATATGCAGGAAATCTGGCCTCACACAATATATTTTCATACCCTTTTCAAGTGATTGTGGGTATGCCTGATACTGCACCCAAACTAAACCAGTGATAGTCCCTTAAAGGTTAATTGCAATGTGGAATCTGAAACTATTTCAGTGAACTTTTCACCTTCTGTTACAATAAAACCTATTGGTCTATCTTGTACTTTCAGAGGATATTTTATCCATGTATGGTTTTGTAACATTATGTGCTGGTCATTTGGGAAATACTGCTTCACTGAACTATTGCGATCCTCCAAATGTTAATACATTTCATAATATGATACTAAAACATAACATTCATTAATATCATTAACAAACTCATCAGAAAAATCTTTAAATATTGGGAAAAATATTGTCAAGTTTATACTGACAGATAGGAGTCTTCCTCTCCCTTGAGACAATCATTGTACTTTGGAATACAGAAGTACTTTACGTGAACTTCCCATTTCATCACACACAGTATTAAAGACTCATATACCCAATGGTCAGCTTCAAAACAATGAAGGCATATAGTGAAACTGGTGTTGTTTTTTTTTTACTGTGAGTTTATGGCAGTAAAGAATACAATGACTGATAGTACAGTTGGGTGCTACTGCTTTGATTTGTGCTAAGGCACCAGCAGTTGTACTCATCATTGCCTTTACTTACCATCAATGTGCACACAAGCACAGTGAAAATAGCAAATAACACCTTTGCATCATTTAGAATATAGTCTGACCTCACAGACCTCCTGAAAGAGTCTCGGGGATGCCTACAGTTGCAGATCACACTGTAAAAACCATAGCTCTCAAGTGGCAACTGTAACCTCAGGTAACCAACCAACCATCAAGATTTGCATGTCTTGGCATAAAGTCTCACATTCCAGTGGAATGGTTGGCCACCCTGCTGAAAGAGACCTAAAAGAAGTGTGTGTACACAAAATACCCCTGAGGGAAGAAGCATTTCAGGTGGAGGAGACAGCAGTGCAAAAGCCCTGAGGTCAAAGAATGGTTAACATAGTCAAGAACGAAAGAACCCATTGCAAAGGCAAACACCCTTAGGAAAAAAGACTACCTCCACGAAAATGCCCAGTGCTGTACTCTAAGGACATCTGGTGCCCTCATCTATTTTTATGCTTTAATTACTTGTGACAAATGTGAAATGTTTTTCTTTATAGAACCACACAGAAAACATCAAAAATTATTACAAGCTTTTTTTAGAAAGGAGAACATCAAGAATTTCGAGTTTACTGTTAAGTTTATTCATTGAAGCTGTTTGATGCCAATTCTCAAATTAAGATAGAAAGTCGTTACGTAATTTATTTTCAATTATTCATGGTGCGATGTAGAAGTTGCCTAATGAATGTTTGTTGAGTGAATAATTATCTAATGTGTGATTGGAGATATTTAGAAATAAGGAACACAGTTAATTGATTTTCTAAGAAATCACAAAAGGCAAAAAGGCCAACTTTTTAAAGGGCAATCTTTTGTGCTGTGTAGTCCTAGGAGGTTAACAAACTAAATGTACTCTCATGCCTTCTGCAGACCAAGCCACAAACTTACTGTTCTTTAATTAGAGAACCCTTCTCTCAGTTCCTGGGAAGGGAGCTGTTTGTTTGTTTGTTTCTGTTGAGAACATTTCTAACATTTCAGGCTAAACAATTTACTTAAAGTAGCTCTTTGAAGGGAAAGGAAAAGGAAGGAGAAAAGAAGAGAGAAACAAGAAAAAAAAAAAAGGAAAGAAATAGGCACACTGGTGTAGATTTTATATAATCAGAAACAGTGCAGTAGATTTTCCACTTTGTGGACCCAAGCCAGGAAGTGTGCAACTTTTGTGATTTATAAGCACTTGCAAATAGAAAGGCTATCTGGCATACTGCTATAGAGTTTGCTCTAAACTGCTATTACCATGAAATATTCTTCGGATTTTCTTAAGATCATGAAAACAAAGTTAAGAAAAAGGAGTTCAATAAATGCTATATGTAATATTTTTCACTTCATTTGGAAATGTAATCATTTCAGTTCTATCAATACGAAGAACAATCACTACTTCTCAGAGACCAGTACCCCCAAATAAAAGAATTGGAACCATGGACACGACCATTAATCAAGCAGCTCATCTTAAGACTAGATGTGCCAAATGGCCAATAAGCACCTGAAAAGATGTTCAGCATTAATGTCATTAAAGAACTTGAAATATAAACCAAAACCAAAGTATAAACCAGATACTGTCTCACACCCACTAAGACAGCTAGAACACAAAACAAATAAAAAACCAGAAAATAAGAAGTGTTCGTGAGGCTATAGAGAAATTGGAGCCCTGGGATACTGCTGGTGGCAAGTATTACTGCTATGCAAACAGTCTGGCATTTCTGCAAAAAGTTAAACCTATCATTACCATACAATCCAGAAATTCCGCTCCTGGATGGAATACCGAGGAGAACTGAAAATGTATGTTCATATAAAAACTTGTAGACAAATATTCATAGTGACATTATTCATAATAGCTAAAAAGTGGGAACTTAAACCCAATGTTATTAACCAATGACTGGATAAACAAATCTGGTATGTCCATAAAATGGAATATTATTCGGCCATAGAAAGGAATGAAGTAGCGATACATGCTACAATATGGATAGAACCTTGAAAACATGCTCAGTGAAAGAAGTCAGAAAAAGCCACCTATCATAGAATTCCACTTATAGGCAATTTCTGGAGACAGAGGTAGAGTAGTGGTGACTCAGGGTTGGTGGGGTTTGAGGGGGACAGAAGGGAACTCCTGCTAAGGGCATAGTGTTTCTTTTTGGGGTGATGAAAATGTTCTGTAATTAGTGATGGCTGCATAACTTTTTGAATAGACTTAAAAATGCTGCTTTGTAACTTATAAAATGTATCTTTATTTTTAAAAGCTACATAACAGCTATATCCCCACCCCTAGCTTAAGAAATTAAACATTATGTGTACAGCTAAAGTGACCTGTATACCCTTCCCTGATTACATCTTCCACCCCCATCAGAGATAATCACTACTTGATGTTGCTGCTTATCATTCCATGCATGTCATTATATTTCACTATATATTTATAATCCCTCATAGATATTTTGTGTGTTTTTAAATGGTATTATACTTATGTACCCCCTAGGTACATAAGCAACATAGGTTGCTTTTTTATCGTAATATTATGTTTTTGAGATTTGTGGGTTTTTGGGGGGGTCATTAAGTGGCTTTTTCACAATGACATTTAGCACTTAGAATTCTGGGGTCATACTCCCAGGAATAATAACTAAATCTGTTAAATGTCTTTGTCTACTTTTTAAAAATCAATTCAATCAGGTGATTCCTTCAAGCATCTCAAACTATCATTGAACTCTTGTTCAAAATAAAGGAATTTTAAGTGCATGTCATAACATAAAGGCTTTTTAAGGACTCCAACATAAAACAACTCTTGCTTGACTGAGGGGTAACTTACAAGGGAAAACCTTGCATTATATTCTTTCATATATGACAAATCATACTAAGATTAAACGATAAACATAATTAACCTTACATATTCCAACCAACGACAGGGACTCTCTACGTGGTCATTCTGGCTTTAACCACTAAAATATTTGTTGTAGACACTGTGGTTGCCTCCCAAACATGCATTCCTCCTTTCCTTGGTTAACTATTAGTTTTTGGAAACCTGTACCATCCCTAGACAGCCCACTGAATTTGGGAGAATTTACTACCTTTGACCACAGTTATTGCTTTAATTTGTGTATATGAGATGGAAGAAGGTATCTGATAGGATAATTCCCTTCCAATTCAGAGAAAGCTTCTAACAAACTTCCTTCTCTCTCTCCCTGATTTAGACGGAAAAAGCATGTGACTCTAGGAGTTGTTAGTTACTTTTAGGGGAACACAAGGACAACCAGCATTCTGCCATTCTCCTTTATTAATAAAATTCCAATTTTATTCAGTGCAGTAACGCATCCAGTTAAAAATTCCCAGGCTCCATTTTCCAAGGTTGACCATGTGACAAAATTCTAATCCTTAAGATGCAGGACTACATCCTTAGAGAGGACTTCCCTTCCACCAAAACAATGATAAAGCCACATGAAAAGTCTTTTGATTTTCATGCTCTCCTCTTCTTCCACCTGGAGTTCAAATATGATGTCTGCAGATGGAGCAGTACTATGACGATAAAGATGAAACCACATGCTAAGGAAGGACAGTGGAATGTACTGGAGTCTTTCACAATTTCCTTGAGCAATTTTAATAAATGGCCATGGACTTCCTACTTCCAGACTTTCTGTTACATAGAAAAAAGTAACCCCTTATTTGGTAAAGCCACCATGGTTACATTTTTGTTATAAGCAACCTGATGCAATTCGAAAGGATATTAACTGCTAAATCAAAGGCTGGGTTTTCAAATATATAAGTCAATCGTTTCTCAATATGTTTAAGCCATTTTGAACTGAATTTCTATTACTTGCAACCAAAAAAACCCTAAACTGAAAGAGCCTTCTAAGGAAGGGATGGTGCTTCTGACTGGTCTCTTAACTCTCAGGGGCTAACGGCTGCCTGACTGAAGTAGGTGTTTACTAATGAGTAGCCCCTATGATTACAGGGAAACTTCTGCTAACTCATGGTGCTACCTTGCTTGTATAAGGCCACCCAACTGATGAACAAAGAAATAAACCATTCTTATTAATAATTTCATTAAACACATATGACACATACTCATCAAAATTGTTGAACTAACAAAGCTACGTGGCTTTTAGAGAACCATGCCTTTAGTTTCCTGTCACTGTCTCCAAACTTTCCTATAACCTCAGCCTTTCCTTATTCCATTCTTTATACTATACTACAGCAGTTAAGAGTGAGGGTTCTTGGGAGTGCCTGGTTGGCTGAGTCGGTTAAGTGTCTGCTGTCAGCTCAGGTTCTGGGATGAGCCTGGCATCAGGCTCCCTGCTCAGTGGAGAGTCTGCTTCTCCCTCTGCCCCTCCCCCTACTCTTCTCTCTCTCTCTCTCTCTCTCTCTCTCTCTCTCTCTCAAATAAATAAAATCTTAAAAAAAAAAGAGAGAGACTCTCTAGTTAACCCCATAAACGTTCAAATCTTCCATCTATTACTTGCCACTTATGTGACCTCATGCAAGATAATTTCTGAGTCTCAATTTTCTCAAATGAATAATGCAGTAATTCTACCAATCTCACGGTGTTCTTGCGAGAGTTAATTGAGCTAAGGTTTGTAAATGCTTAGCATAAGGTCTGATATATAGTAATGATGTGCTCAATACTACCTATTATTTTTAGGGTTTTTTTAAAAGATTTTATTTATTTGAGAGAGCAAGGGGAGAGCAGGAGCAGGGGGAGGGGCAGAAGGAGGGGGTGGGGGAGGGGCAGGAGAGGGAGAAGCTGACTCCCCTCTGAGCAGGGAGCCCCATGCTGGGCTGGATCGGGATCTGACCTGAGCCAAAGGCAGCTGCTTAGCTGATTTAGCTACCCAAGCACCCCTTACTTTCAGTTTTTAACAGAAAAGGTATCCCTCCTCTTGTCTAAGGCTAATTCTTACCTTACGCTCTGGATCCCACCCATCCTCCTTCCACCACCTCAGGAGCTTTTAACTATTGATTGTATTCTCTCTCTAGTCTTTATTTTCAACCTCTCAGTGGCCCCTTCCCACTAATAAGCATAACAATGATGACGGTAATGATAATGAAGATACAGGAGATGACAGGATTTGAAGCATAGATAGAATTATCCTTTGTTAGGAGGAAGGACATCTTCATAGAAAGGGGAGAAGATGGGTCTTCACATAGGCTGGTTTGGAGATCAGCAGGTGGGAAAATAAAATATTCCCTGGTGGATGGTTTCCATTTTCTCTGAAACAAAAGGCAGAGTTATCTCCTGAGAGTTAAGTAGTTCAGAAGAGAGGATAAAATAAAGAAGAGTGAAGGTTGAAATAGCCATTACAGAGAGTGAGAAACAAATGGAGTAGTATTTCCAGACTGTGTGGAAGTCTCAGTTGAAGCTGAGGCTCACATTCATGAAAACCGGATCCAGTCCGCCCTGGAATTGCCTGAGTGCTGACACAGTACCTGGTAATTGGTTCACCTGGAGTTGGACTCTTGCCAGGGGAGTGGAAAAAAGGGAGAGAGGTCAGGAGGAAGAGTGGAATGACCAATGATGAAATCTAAGAATAAAGAGGAAAATGAATACACAGGCAAGTACTAGTGGAAAAAGACAGAAATGGGCTCAGGGTACAGATGAAATAAGAGAACAGTGTGACCTGGGACCAGGTACCAATTCTAAGGACAAAGGAGAGTACCCAGTGAGTTAGCAGGATAATAGAAAAGAGAAGTGGTGAAACGATGGTAGGACATAGCATGAGCTACCATAAGCAGGTAGAGAAATGTCCTGGAAGAATCACTGGGTAGTGAAGATAACATCTACCAAACCTCTAGGAAGTACTTTGAGTATAAAAGAAAAGTCCTCTGTAGAATGGACTCCAAACTAAGAAATATATTGACTGCCTATGGAATTGTACATGTGACCAAAGTGAATGTAACGAGACTATAAACCAAAATTCTATACTACAATTTTTCAGAAATCAGCTGTTCATGTTTAGGATATAAGGGATTTTGCTTAGGAGACTTTCATGTGAAAAAGTCAGAGAAAGTGCAAGCAACTGAGTGTAACTACCCCCCAAAAGTGTCCTGGTCACAATTAATGAGTCTATATATAGGAATGTGTTAAATTGTGATAAACAGAATTTCCATATTATTTTCTAAAATTGGAATTAAATAATTCACACGTACTGCTATTTAAATAATGCTAGAGGGAAGAAATAATGTCCTTTTATGTTTTTAAGTAACTTTTAATTAATAAAATTAAATTTAAAAAGGATATAAATTTTTCTGGATGCAACTTTTACAAAAAGAAAAATTTCCATAACAAAGTTCCATTTCAATATTATACATGATAACAATTTGTGATTTTGTTCTTTTCCTAGTTAGGTAATAGAGTACTAACAGGGTATGACTTTGCTTGCTGGTCTGGGAGGGTTCCTAACTAGAAGGGTCCCTAGCTGGCAGGGTTTCTATCAACTAAAAAAAAAAAAAAAAAGAGATG
>LNAC01000001.1:13806907-13839692 GCA_002007465.1 Ailurus styani
GTGCACAGTTTGAAGTAAAAGAAGCCACCTTAAGTTACTTGTTTAGGGCGCCTGGGTGGCTCAGTGGGTTAAAGCCTCTGCTTTCGGCTCAGGTCATGAACGCAGTGTTCTGGGATCGAGGCCCGCATAGGGCTCTCTGCTCAGCAGGGAGCCTGCTTCCTCCTCTCCCTGTCTCTCTGCCTGCCTCTCTGCCTACTTGTAATCTCTCTCTCTGTGTCAAATAAATAAATAAATAAATAAATAAATAAAAATCTTTAAAATAAAATAAAGTTACTTGTTTATTTCAATATAATGATTTTTAAAAAATTTCAGCCATATTATTTTATTATTGTTATGTTTATACAGTAAGTTAAAATTGGGAGAAGTTACTTGTTTATTTCAAGATAATGATTTTTTAAAAATTTCAGCCATATTATTTTATTATTGTTATGTTTATACAGTAAGTTAAAATTGGGAGAAGAAAAATTAAACAAAATAGCTCTCCTCCATTATTTTCTTTTGAGACAGTATTGCATTATGTTAGGTTTCATATAATATGTTTATACAAATTAAATGGCCAAATTTTAACTATATACTATTTTTTAAACAGAAAAAAAAAACCTTTTAGATGCTTAGAAGAAACTACAAATGTTCTGTTGAGTCCTTAATTTTGATTTGCTCTGTCATCAATACTATAAAACCTTTCTTTATCAGAAGCTTTAGGTATACTGGTAAGCATTAATGCAAATCCAGGGTATGTTCCTGTCTTTCTGTTTTCGTATTACCAAACCTAACCAGCCATACTGTAGCTCTCCAATTCACAAAGTACTCACACTATATAATCTGAGACTTTTGCAACCATATATTTTAAAGGACTCATCGAGCCCTGAAAGGCAAATGCTATCATTCAAGTTCTAATTACATGCATGCTACCTGGGTTTTACAGAACAGAAAAAAAAAATGAGTACTTCCTAAATACATCTTTTGACCACAAGCAACTACCAAAATAAATGCCCCAAATATTGTCTGAATGTATCACTGTACGAACAGCTCAAAGCACTGGCCTATTCAAATTATGTTTGAGTTTCTCCCAATGCTGCTTCCACTTGATAAATTGGTCAATAAATGCCAAGTCAAATATTCAAGTAAATATATTTTCATTGTTATTGGCAGACATATAATTAACTCTGAGAATAAAAGATACAAGAAATCAATTTATGATTACTTCTTCAGTTCTTCCCATTAGTCATTTACATTGTAATTGTGGTTCCCCTTTTAAAATCTTTATCCATACACATACTCGCACATACCATTTTGACTATATTATAAATCAAATTATTTCAATTACAAATTAGGATTATATGAACAGTGAACCTCATATGTTAATTTTATTAGTAAGATACCATCATACAATTACCCACGTATATGAGCTGATTAAAAAACAATGCACATTTAAGAGCCTATATTAATTAGTAATTTCAGCAGATGTTTCTAAACAATGTTAAGGATTTGCTCTGTCTTTTCACAAGTATAAATATTTGAGTCAACATTTTTTATGTATGTGTATTTAGCAACAAATTACATTTCCATTTTCAACAAAATGGGCTGCTAAAAAAGAAAATAGTACAAAGAGTAAACCTATTTTTTTCAAAGAAGACATATAAAGAGCAATTTTTTTTTTTTAACATTTGTTATCTGTCAGGTCAATACCTTCACCTATGCGGGAAAAACAGATTTTGTATAAAAACTTACATAAGTGACCTTTCAAAAACTGCCCTAAACTAACTGCAAAAGCTTCAGATACATTATTACATGTGGATTTTAGTGAGAAAAAAACCTAAGATTAGCTCAAGAAATCTGTTTTAATAAAATATGCTGTTGTTACTCAATTGTTACTTTCATTATGGTAGCTTAATTGTTTTTAATTATATATCATGGGCAAGTCATTTAACCTCTGTGTTTCCTCACCCATAAAGCGAAATGAATAATGGTGCCTCATCACAGGATTCCTGGCAGGGTTAAAGGAGTTAATATGGGTGAAGCATTTAGAATAGTGCCCGGCATACAGTAAGTGCTCAGTAAGTGTCAGCTAAGCATTACCTAATTGTATGTTTTGCCTATTACTTCTATTAGCTTCCATTTACCTATCCTTAAAGTATCTTAATTCTTTTTAAAGAACAAGAAAGCTACGTCATGACATTCTTAAAGCTTTGCCCTTCCCATCAGCTTATAATGTTAGCAGCTCCTTGGCTACTCACAGCAAAACAGGATCTAGGGTCTTACTGAGTAACAGTCCAAACTTCTAATTTAAAAGACAGCACTCTCCCTATTATCTTACTATTAGTACTCATTAATTCATTCAAACACCAAAGTAAACTAAGTGCTAGGCACTGGACACAAGCTGTGGAAACATCAGATGGTTAAGAAAAAAAATTCCAGATAAGTTGTTCTCCAAACAGTGAGGGATACAAACACAAATGCTGGTAAGTACTCTTGTTAAACTATAACATAGTACCCTGAACTATAATAAAAAATTTTTCCAAGCTGTCCAAGGGCGGGCTTCACAGGTGACATTTGAGTAAGACCTGGAAGAAGAGCAGAAACTCACCAGGTAGAGAAGGGATCTATGACTACTTTGTTCACGGAGAAAACTAGAAATTCCTCACACTGGTAAGTTAAAATAGACATTTCTTAAGCAAACTGACTTCCTCAAACAGATTTCCCATTGCACACGGCTTGCTTAGTTTATCTCTAGGTGTTGAATAAATATTTTTGAATGACTGTCATCCCCTCTTCCCCCATAGGCAAGGCCTTCATTAGGGCATACTTGGATGATGTTCTCAGCTCCCCTCCTCCCAGGGCTCAAAGAAATCTTCCTAAAACCACTTTTATCACACCACTCCCTGATCAAAAGCCTGGAATGGTTTCCTCCTATTCCCAGATACCAGCTCTCTGCTTTGACTAGATTTCTCTCCCAATATGCCTTGGGCATCTTTCTCTTTTGTTCATATCCTCTCTCTGCCCCCAATACTTTTCTCCTATTATTTATTTCTGCCTTTCCAGAATTCTACCCACCCTTCAAAATCTTCCTTCAAGAAGCCATCGGATTTCCTCGCTTCTATTTAAATAACATAACTTTCCCAATGATGCAGAAAAGAGAGATGCTAGTGAAAAAATGATACTTTGGGATGAAAGAAATGTCCAAAATGTGGTAGAGAATAGAAAAAAACAAAAGGCAGAGGCCGGTTGGAACGTTACATTCCAACTGTTACATCAACACAGCAAACTTTTTAAATTATTTACTACTTAAAATGTATATGCTGCACCAACTACTTATTGAACAATTATTTTTTCCAGTGACATCGGGCTCTTTTAAAAAGTTAACCATCCCACAACATGGACAATCAATTCTTCATTACTTAAACGGGTTTCTTTGGGACAAGTGCCTATTAGAACGAATGTCCCTGGACTTGGGAGTTTGAAATATTAGCCAGCACTATGGCACTGCACTAACCAGCCCAGTAGTGTGCTTCATACTTGAAGGACAACTGGTTAAATAAAATATGTTCAAAAAGCCAATTTCGAATAGATTTTTTTTCCAGTGGGAATGAGCATGCTCAACATGTCAAGCTACCTTAGATTCCAGCTTGGTTTTCTCTTCATTCAGCGTATTGGTTGCTTTCTTCATTTCTTCACGGCACCTGTTTATCTCCGACCTCACTGGAATACAAATGAAATCCTGACACACCTCTATCGTTCTGAAGTCCCCGGGTCTGTGCCCGCACACAGCAGAGTCCCCTCCCGGCTCTGACCACCTCTTGGGGGCTGCCTTCCACTCGAAGCCCCCACCTCCAGGAGACAGAGGCCCTAGCGCGAGACAGAAGCACCCACCTTCTCGGATCACGCGGCGACTCTCCTCGGCCTGATGCTCCGAGAAGATGATGTGCTGGAACAGGGACTCTAAACTCATCTCCGGCCCGGGCTCCGGGCTCCGTTGACGCCCTTCAGTACCTGCCAGCGGAGGCCGAGGGCCCTGAAAGCACAGCGAAGAAGGAGGGCTGCGGAGGGCGATCCCCGGACTGGCCTCGCCTCCGGATGGGCGAGGCGGCCCCGCTCCCGGCCTTGGTTTCCCCGCCTCACTAAGGAAGGACAGCCGTTTATCCCCGTCTCACCCTCCCTCTGCCCGGGACAGAAACCCTGCTTTCGCTCCCTGGCTGAACGCAGCTCCCCTCAATCGAGGCCCCGGGCCCTCGCGGTTTCCCTTCTGTACTGGTGGCAAAGAAAAATGGAGGCCGGAGCCGTGGCGTCTGAGCCGGCCTGGGCAGCTAGCTCCCCTCTGCGTGGTTGGCCTTTTCCTCGCCACCCGCTCTCTTTTTTAGGGAGAACATCCTCATAATGCCCTGTCCCACAGTAATACGTGCGCTTGCTAACGATACCGCGGGCTGGAGACCTTCCCGCACGCGGCGGCGGGTGCTTCCGGTTGGCCTCACCGGGTGCTTCCGGTTGGCCTCGCCTGGTCCTTCCGGTCGGCCTCGCCTGGTGCTTCCGGTTGGCCTCGCCTGGCGGGGACTGAACTACGGCATCTCGTTGGGCCCAGTCTGCGTTCGGGTGCTGTGCTTCGGCCAGGTGGCCCCAAAGGTCTTAAGGCCTCACTTGGACTTGTGGTGATTATTTCCCCGAAGCGCAAACACCCGGCATTATAAAAAGCTAAGTGCTCATGATTCTAAATATAAACTGCAACGTCTTCTCCTCTGACTGTGGCAAAGACTGCTATAAATGCGCAATGTCTGACATTTCGCCTTAATCATTCCTTTGTAATCAGGGCATATCTTTTTAGTCTGCTTTAAAATTAATCATTGCCTTTTGTAATCAAGCTTCAGTAATATTAACACTTCAATATCTGCACAATATGTGTCAGAGACCAAAGTGGTTGCTAATTAAAGCTTAAACATGAAAGGCACCTTTGGGACTTTTGCATGGGATTTTCACATTAAAAAATAAAGCATTTTTAGCTTTAGTAGGCCAAAATTGTAAGATTATAATAAACATTTGACTTTTTTTCTGAATGTAGAATTGACATTGGCTAAGCTTTAAAAAATAATTTTTAGCTAGATTGTATTAGAATTGAAAGGAGGTAAATGTGAATTCTGCACATCATCTGTGTAAGAGTCTTAATTAATAATATTTCAGTAATGCTGTAGTATATTGGGCTGTAAGTTTTAACCTATCCAAAATTTCAACCTCAATTTCCACCAAGCCATGTAGGCATAAAACTTAATTTTTAAACTGTATTACAAAAGAATACATACAGAAAAGTGTAATGCTGTAGCAAAGAATTACCCCTAAACATACCATTCAGAAGCAAGTATTAATAACATCTTGGCTAATGCCTTCCAGCTAATCCTTATCACCTTGCATTTTTCTTTTACAAGCTTGACAATATTGTGAATAAGTAATAATAATAATAATTACAATTAATATTATTTGTTGAGTATATGCTAGGCACTATTCCAAACACAGTGATTTTTACTATTACCTTCATGGTATTAGAGGAGAAAACTGAGAGCAGAAAAGTTAAGTATCTTGCCAAGGGAGCGTACCTTGTATATGGCAAAGCTAGAGCTGAACCAAGAAATCTGAGATCAGAGGCCATGAATTTAATTTTGGATACTGCTCTACTTTCCTTTGATTACATCATAAGCATTTTACCTTTTCATTGAAAACTCTTCATAAATAAATACACTTTTATATCTTCATAATCCTCCATCATGTGACACATGTGTAAAACTCAGATATACTGAAATAAATTTGACTCTTTTATCTGTTCAAGGATGGAAAACAAAACTGAAATTGTGGTTTGAACCATTTTCTTTGAGCACTCATTTGGTAGCTTATGAACTGTGCCACGGTGCTATCAAAGGAAAGGGCTTCTAGAAGATAAATTACATTACTAATTAATATCACTCCCTTCAGAATTATTTCCCGTGGACTTGCACAGGGGGCATCCTCACAAGGAGGCTGCTTTTCAAAAGCATGCTGCTCTTTAACATTCCAATTTTATTAGTTACACTCAAACTCACATTTATTATTTAACATGTTCTTTCTGTACTGAAAACTTGGCAGAGTGGAATTTGGGCAGCCTTTGGGGAGCCCAGTCGCCTCACTCACACAGGCGTATGCAAGAGAGAACTGCTGGAAATTCTGGAATGGGGTTATGGGGAGAAATGACTTCTTCATCTTCTGCAGTATTCATATCACAGAATATTTTGGTGCTTTTAAATTCCAAGTTCAATTCTTCTTAGAGGCACTACCGCCATATACATTAGCAGGGTTTTTCCTTTTCTTTTATTTGTTGAAACAAACGTGATTATGCAAGCCCACAAGTCAAATTTTAAGTGGGCTCTCTTTGGTTTGTTTTAGATTTTATTTATTTATTTGAGAGAGAGCAGAAGTGGGTTGGGGGGGCCAGCGGGAGTAGGGAGCAGATGAAGAGGGAGAAGCGGGCTCCCCGGTGAGCAGAGAGCCCACTGTGGGGCTCCATTCCAGGACCCCGGAATCATGACCTGAGCTGAAGACAGATGCTTAACCAACGGAGTTACGCAGGTGCCTCAAATTTTAAGTGTTTTATAATAATGAGTAAAAGAAACAAGTTAGGATATTAAAATATAATTTCATATACTAGCTTTATTCATATATATTCTTCAGTAAGCTGTTTATTCTTATAGATATACATGCTGATTACATTCTACAATATTCAGAGCAAGAGTAGCATTGCTTCAATTTATGCCAAATAAAAATGGTATATGGCATGGTAAAACTAGGGCATACCATTTTCTGAAAACGGTATCTTATACGTCTGAAAAAATGATTCATTCAACAACTGTTTAATGAGAGTCTCTTCTATTCATTCAGCATTCATTCAACAAATATTATTGAGCATCTCCTATGTGCCATATTAGAGAAACAACAATAGGATTTAATAAAAACATAACTACACAAAAACTATTTTTCTTCCCCCGGATATTTCTAACCTCATTGGAGAATTATTATATTTTTCAGCATTTTGGCATCAGTATAAACAACTGCTTTCAGATGTTTCAACAGATGTTCTTCAGAAAGAAAGCCAATTATTTGCATTATGATACCCACATATGATTCTCAGATCTAAACTTTCCATCTGTACATGTTTCATTGAATTGCATACCTATGGAATATAAAAGTTAAGATCACTCATTGTCTTTCAACCTCAGACTTTTGTTCATAATAACTCTAGCACCTGGGTTATTGAGTCATTGATAATTGCTTTGCTAGAAGGCCTTACATAAGACTCTATTGCTCTTGTGATTTAAAATGCATTTCCTCTCCATTCTTAGATTGATGACTTCCCTAGGTTCTAAACCAGGCTTGCAAATACCCACTAGCCCAGGGCATATATGTTGCAATGAAAAGAAGAAAAGTAATTCATTTATTTTATGTTTTTCTTAGGGCATCTGCCAAAAAGAAAAACAAAACATAGGTTCAACCAAGTTTAACAACCATTTATTGAGTATCTACTAAGTATAAAAAAAATCTCTGCTAGGTACTACAGAGGATACAAAATTGTAAGGTACAAGCCCTGTCCTCCTGGAGGTCATTGTCTATCAAATGGGACGTAGCATGCACAAATAACTCCTAAGCAGACTGTATACAGAGTTTAACCCTTGTACTAGGGGAATATAGCAGAGGGAGAAAGAATAAATCTGATGTAGGTGACCAGGGAAACTTACCAGTAGGGGGTAGAATATGAGCTACCTTTTCAAGGAGGGTGTGATTTCAATAGATAGCAAGTAAGGGAGAAAAAAAGCAGAAAGTTAGATGAAGCCAACATTTAGATGGTCTTTAACATTTTCACATATGTGATGGGGGACCATGTCATGTTTTCCACAGGTGAGGGGTCTGTCAGAGTTGCTCCCTGTAGTCGATCTGTGGCAGTGGGTTTGAAGCACTAGAAAGGAAGAGAATAATGGCTAAAATGTATTAATAACTTAATACATGCCAACCACTATCTCAGACCTTGACACATCCTAGTTCTCTTAACCAACCCAATAAACTTGTAAGTTCAGTGCTTTTATTTTTTTCCATATTACAGTTGGAGAAGTGAGGCAAAGAAAACTGAGTAACTTGTCCATGGTCACATACGGTAGCAGAATCAGGATTTAAACCCTGATAAAATCTTAAGGCAGATCCTTAACTACTTCATTTCCTGCCTCCAAAAACTAGAGGCTGGAGAAAATTAGACTGTTTCAGCAGCTGTGTTTCATTTCAAAGCAGATATATTTTCTAAAAAAAATGCTTATCACCAACAACTTAATATCTTTTCAGAAGACATTTTTCTACTTACAGAGTTCAGATTAGTAACGCAATCCATATATAACCAATTAAAAGCAAATGTGATTGAAAGAAAAATCATTGAGAATGGATTATGCTTTGTAATGCTTATTTAACCAGCTGTATGTCTAACATGTAAAGCTAAAAGTGAAATTTGTATACAAAGTATCATATTCAATTCCTAATATTTATATTAGTTTCCTAGAGCTGCTATAACAAAAATATCACAGCTCAGTGATTTAGAACAACAGAAATTTATTCTCTCACAGTTCTGGAGGCCAGAAGTCTGAAATCAAGACATTGGGGGTTCCTTCTGGGCTCTCTGAAGACAATCTGATCTTCGTCTCTTCCTAGCTGCCGGTCCTTGCTGGTAATTTTTGCTGTTCCTTGCTTTGTAGGTGCAACACTCCAATCTCTACCTCTATTGTCCTTTGGCTTTCTCCTAATCTGTCTCTGCCTCTTTGTCTCTTTCCTCTTCTTGTAGGGACACCAGTCATATTGGATAAAAGGCCTACCATTTGCCAGTATGACTTCACATTAAATAATTACACCTGTATTAACCCTGTTTCCACATAAGCTCACATTCTGAGCTACCAGAGATTTAGGACTTTAATGTATTTGGCAGGGGGTGGGGTTGTGTCCCCATTCAATGCATATAACAGACCTTAAAAGTTCAATTGCAGGAAAGAGTTATGATGTTTTTCTAAAACTTAAGTGACTGATTTATTTCTATTACAATCAAAGTATTTTTCATGTTTAAAGTCTTTTAGTGTTTAGTGTTTATCTTAGACTTCAGAAAACATCTTGCACAACCTTTTTATTTTATAGATGTTAGCGCTGAAGCCATGGAGGTTGATGGATTTCCCCAACATGGCACAGGCAATTAATGTCAGAGCTAGGTCTAGAACTCTTTCCTAATTCCTTCTGCTCCAATGAAAGATCTTTTTTGTTCATCAGTGACTTTCAAGTACTTCAGTTAAAAGAAGTCCTCTTTTATCTTTTTTCTATATTGAACTTTCTAGTAAGAGTTTGAAGCAAGGGTATAACAGCTAAGGTTCAGAGCTGGCCTGGGGCAATTCACCTACTGTAGGAGCCCTTTCCCATTAAGGAGATTAGATAGATAGATAGATAGATAGATAGATAGATAGATAGATAGATGTATCAATTTTATTTTCAGTTTTACACTTCTATAATAGAAATGAAAGTAAACTTTCAATTCTTAATTATTGATTGAGAAAAAGCAAACTTGTTTTGGTTGTGAAATATATTGCATGAAGAAATTCCAATAACACATCAGGAGTCATGAAACAGCAAACTCTTTGGAATTAGAAAGCTGTAGTGAAGCTGGTGAACTCAGATTTTCACACTGTCAGAGTCAGGAGCCCAGCACAGGGTGCAGGAAGGCTGCCCCAGGTGTCCCTACCCAGGAGATTAGCCTGTCAGCTCTGGAAAACAACAAAACAGAACCTGGAAACCACTCTTCTTTACCTTGTATAATTCATTTGTTTATTTAATAAATATTTATTGGGTGGACACTATATGTAAGGGAAGTAAGAATTTTAATTATAAAGATGAATAAATGAGAGCTGCGAAATCTGGTTGGATCAAGTTGTAGTTTCCATGACAATAAATTTAAGTAGTTTGGGATTACACAGAAAGAATTAAAAGAGAAATTTAAGGTGTTTTTTTTTTCTTACCAGTTATTTGTTTTCATCATTAACATAGTCTTTGCTTACTGAATAAGTGCATGGTTACTCAGCAAATAAATGACTCTTTGAATACATTCAAATTTAAGTCAATAATTAACATATTCTTTATTATAATTTCTATGAAGGTTTCTATTTCAGGAAGTTTCCGAATTTCAGGAAGTTTGGGATAAATTTTAATATTTCTGTTACTTTTGATGAATTATTCACAGCGACTCTTTAGAAAGTTTGAAAAAATGTAATGTTCATATACACATACAGGTAGAGTGAACTATAAATCCCTTTTCTTCTTAAAACAATTTGCCAAATTGCTCATTTATCAGGATAAAATTACTTTATGCTTCCAATGTTTGAAATGACTTAGCGCCCTCAGTACAATAGTATTACCTTATAAAAGCCAGACGCTGTCATTATGTTCCCTTCACGATGCCATAGACAGTTCAAAATGTTTTATCATAGTTTACATGGCTCATAAACCTTATCTTTTATTTGACATTGCAGGTGTGTTGATAATAGAATATGGAAACTCTGTAAGATGGTTAGAGGAAACAATTAATTAGCATTGAAATAAAAGACCTCAGTAGGAAACATTTTAAACAGAGAATAAGCTGATTATTTCATAGGTAATAGTAAGCAGTTGTGGAATAGAATTGAAGAGAATGCATACAGAGTGAAAGGAATTTAAATATCTGAAAACAAATAAGGAAATACTGCAAATATTGGAATTACTGAAGTTGTATATACATCATCATTTGAAATTTGATGGTCTTGTAATTCCTTTCCTGCTATATCTCATTATTCTACTTATGAAATGCGTACATGAATAGTTTTCTTAAACTGTTTGATAATCTACCTTTACAATTTCCTTTTCAAGATAATGCAAAGAAAAGCAGGAAAATGCTGAGATCCTGAACTCTATTGTGCCTTAGCCTCAAGTGAATAAATGCAAAGATTGTGCACACAGGATCCAAACACTCGTAAAAAAGATTCATGGTGATATTCTTAGAAGAAATTAATAAACCCTAAGAGAACTTGTCAGAAGAATGTCCTCGAGATGATTTTATTTCGGTAATTGTTGTATTTTAAATGCCTTCATTTTCTTTTGTGATGTCTTTTATCTTACCTACAGATGCTATTACTCATAAAATATGATATTTCAGTCCAGAAGGCTGTAACTGTAAATGAGACATAATATTCTCATCTAGAAGTAGATAAGGGGATTCAAATCTCCTGCTTCATGGAGTAAGCTGATTACTACAGAGGTCAGAAAGCTAGTTTCCACTTCCTTTAAGTGCCAGCTATGATATTTTACATAAATGACCGGACACCTTATGTTTCCTTTTATTTGGCCCCCCGCATCTGGTTGGCAGCCCGTGTCGGTGGTTTACAGGAACACTAGGGATTCTGTGCCTCGGGAGTGGGGAGATGACTGTAGGGTGAGGCCATGAGGAATGACTGCAAACATCTTCCACGAAGTGTTCATTGAAAAACTGCTGGGTCCTGGGCTCTGCTGCAACAGTGAACCAGATGAATGAGCTCTCTGCATGCATGGAGCCTACAAGGCAACAGGCAACAAAGTACACACATTCATTAATTCAGGGCACACAGAGCAAAAGTATAAAATGTAACAGCGTGGGGCAAGCACCTGCCTCCGATGGTGTGGACAACACGTTTGTGTTCTCACGGAGCCCCTGTGTCAAGACAGAGCTGGTGTCTGAGAATGGAGAGGACCAGAGGGATCACTGCACTGACCAGGTTGGTGAGGAGGTTAGGGCTGCAGAGTGCGGGGCCCTGAAAGCAATGGAAGCAGTCCAGATTGTATTCAGAATGCAGTCGAAGGCCATAGACGAATCTGGAGGAGACTGAACGCAGTTTAAGAATAAGAGGGTGACCCCTAAGCATTGTTCCGTTGTGGAGGTGTGATGTCACATCACTGGGTGGATGGGGTACTGACCCAGGTCCAATGCTCAGGGTGGCTGATAACTAGCTAGGTGAATTTGAGCAAGTCACTGACTCTCTTTTCCCCTTATTTCACTTGTTTTCAATAGAGAGAAGAGGGGCAGGGTTAAAGAAAGGAGGAAATAGGAGAGATGAAAGGGGGAAAAAACCGCTCTCAATATTTAGAGGTGGAAAGTTCAGAGAGTAAGTTGGAAAAACAAACAAACAAGTAAGAATTTAATTTTTAATAGCTCCTGAGCAAGAAGGAGTCATCCCAATCCCACCCTGGAAAATCCCAGTGAAGGACACATAGAAATGAGTATAGAATTATATTAGAAGCATTCCCTTGATCACTTTGATTAAGAGTTAAAATCAGGGCCTTAGGGAAGAAAAATTCAAGAGTCATGCCAGAATCCACTCTACATCCATCAGATTTAGTTGTGCACAAGTGTGTGCAAGCAGAAACCCGCAAGTACACCCACTGAGGCAATAAAAATATTGAAATACTCCCACGGTGTTTGGTAAATAACCACCACCCCAGACCTCCACGGCCAGCTTCCACCACCGGGGGCTCCCAACTCCATGACCATTCAGATCTCCCACAACCCGGCAACTAAGAGGTAACGCTCAGCTTAGCAAAGAGCCTGGAGGAGCCTGCTCAGGGTCAGTTCTGATTTCTCAGTGCCTGAGCCCATCTGTGTATTGTCTTCTTGAGGCTATAACAAATCACCACAACTTTAGTGGCTTAAAACAAGACAAATTTGTTATCTTATAGTCCTGGAGGTTATAATCCCAATATGGGTTTTCCTGGGCAAAAATCAAAGGATCTGGAAGCTCTAGAGGCTAATTTGTTTCCTTGCCTATTCTGGCTTATAGAGGTTCCCTGCATCCCTGGGCTCCTGCCCCTTCCTCCATCTTCAGGCCAGCAACGGCAGCCCCATAAAATCTCTCTCCTTCTCTGACATTCCTTCCACTCTCTTATAAGGATGCTTTAATCCTACCGGGCCCACCGGGATAAGTCAAGATGCTCTCACCACCTTGACTTACCTTAACTTGACCACAACATTAAAGTCCCTTTTGCCACATAAAGTGACATACTCACAGGTTTCAGGGATTAGGATGCAAAAGTCTTTGGGGGCCCTTATTTTGTCCACCATGGTGGTTATACATTTTAAATATCATACCTGAGTGTATATAATGCCCTACCTGGACTTTTCATAAAATAAAACAGTGTGTTGCAGTCAAAATGTGAGATATAGGGGAAAGAATCTCATATAGAAAAAAAGATTTACAATAGGTCCATGTCTCAAGAACTTTCTGGAATACTGCAGACTTTTAATTTTCCTCTCTGGTTTAGTCGTGACCAGTGATGAAATAGTTAAAGAGAAAAGAGTTGGGGCAGCACAGAAAGAAGGAGCGAGGAGGACAGAGGAAGAAGGTACGTGCCACTCATCTGTCTGAATCTCCTTTGAGGGCTCAGGAGAGGACAGAGCAAGCACCTTCAAGTGGATGGATCCCAGGGAGGACAAGAGAGGGCTTTAGAAACAGTTGGTAGGGTGGCATTAGGTAATGTCCCCCTCTTCCAAGATCAACGGTCTCCCAATCTGGGATACTGAGGGGCAAAGGAAGTGGAAAATGAGAGTTTAAATTTCTTCTGTAACTGAATGCTCACGGAACGACTTGGAATTGACTTGATGAGGCTGGGGGAAATTTTGAGATGAGTAAGGGACGACGAATCTAGTATAGTTTATCTGCTTTTGGGGGCGGGCCCATATGTGATGGGTCTTTGTATATCAGAGTGCCTTGTATGCAAGGGGAGTAAAAGTCCCGAAACAAAAACCAGGAGCCACAAGAGAATGTTGGCTTCACGAGGAAGCACCCGTTGGTTTTCTGCACCATTGATTCCCAGCCCCCAGAATGGTGCCAGGCTGGTAGCAGGTGCCCAGGACCTCTAGGTTGGATAAATAGAGGAGAAAAATGAATGTATGCAAAACTTTCGTGTAAATAAACTTTCTGGTGTAAACAGCGAACATTGAAACGTTTGTTGTAATAACCAGGAAATGCTGGAAACCAATACTCAGTCCAGTGTACTAACACTGGATATAATGTATCACAGCTTAAGCGATCAGGTGAGTTGCAAGGGCCTGTATTCCTGCCTGTAAATAGGGTTGCCAGATTTAGCAAATAAAAATACAAGATGCCCAGTTAAGTTTGAATGTCAGATAAACAATGAATGATTTTTTAGTTGAGGCATGTCCCAGGTCCTGCATGACAACCTAGGTATGGGGCCAGATCGTATCATATTTCAGAGAAATTATGACTCGGTAAAAATGTTGTTTTTAATGATGGTACCATAGAGGAAGGAAAAGGAGGTGCTTTACTAGATTATGTTCAATATGAGGGTAGGGGGAGGTAAAAACTAGCTGTGTTATGTTGTGCTGTTTTAAAAGCATGCTTTTCCGGGAGCGAGTGCCCGTGGAGGAGGACTGAAATTCAGCTTCTCATAAATTCCGCAGAGCTACCAGGGAACAGTAATCAACAAGGATAAAATCTGAAGGGAAGGTCAGTGAGGCAGGTAAGAACGGCTGCATCTAGACTACCTACAGCACACCCAGCTCCGCGGAGCAGGACGGGGAAGAGAGCGTGAGACAAAGGGGACAATCATCCCGCGAGAGCCTCATTAGATTGCCGGTAGGAAAAAGTCCCCATCTGCCCCAATAGCACTTTATTTCATGTGCACGTTGTGCTTGCTTAATCCATAATACAGAGGCGAGCTCGTTCCATGGACCAAGTGGTTTGTCTTCGTAATGCCCTCTTGCTGGTGAAGTAATTCACTGTTTTTCTCAGAAAGGACATGGTGTTGCTGTATTCATTTGTGCCTGATCTGAAGAATCTCTATCGATACTTTTTTTTTTCCCCCTCCACGAGGCATTTAGATGCTACCTGGCTGTTAGGCCTGAAAATACCAGATGGAGCTTGGGAGCAGAGCAGACACTGTTGTCATAGAAACAAGATGCTATCCTAGCTCTATGCAACTGCCATCTTTTTTTTCCCCTTTCACTGTGAGGAGTTCTGATAGGAGCAAATACTGATACAGTATAGAGCGTCTCCCCCCCTCCTTGGAAAAGAGGCTGCATAGACCATTTGTTAATGGGTCCCTCAGCTAATGGAGAGCCTAAACCTATGGAAAAATGACTTGATTTCCAGGTCTTCTAATGAGAGTGTGTGTAACTGGGAAGTCCATGCTTTGATATCATTCTTCTTCCCCTAATCGGCAGTGATGCATTTCTCTTATCCCCAAATGAGACCATCTCCTTTGTTGCCAAGGGAGCCTCGGTGTTGACATTACTGGAAAATGCAAGCTACGTGCTCACAGTCACTCTGCAGTGTGTGCACTCAGCCCGAGAACAGGGAGTGACCTCTCCTGCTTCTCTGAATCGCCCACAGGAGCTACAGAACGCTGAGTAGGCAGGCGGGGTATGATGAATTCTTGTGGCTTGATGTCCAAACTTGAGGGATGCAGTTATTGGCCATGGTCCCACACTGATGCCTTTTCTCTTTGGGGCACCCCTGGCATCCTCAAGGGCGTATGGCTGGGAGGGAAGTGCCCACCACAGTTGGGAAGAGGAGGGGCAGGCAGTGTTTTCTGGAGGCAAGGCTGCTCTTGTGCTGGGAAACAGGTTAAATCCCAAGGCCTTGAAACTCTGGCAACAGAGGAGTCCTAAAACTGAGGTGGCTTAGCGCCACGGTTCGTGAACTAGTTTCCGACTGCTTCAGGAAAAATGACTGCAAATAGTGGCTTAAAACAACACAAATTTATTGCTTCACAATTCTGAAGGTCAAATGTCCAAACTCTGTTTCACTGAGCTCAAAAGATGTCAGCAGGGACGCCTGGGTGGCTCTGTCAGTTAAGTGTCTACCTTGGGCTCAGGTCATGATCCGGCATCCTGGGATCTAGCCCCACGCTGGGCTCCCTGCTCAGGGGGGAGTCTGCTTCTCCCTCTGCCCTCTCCCCCTCCTCATGCTCTCTCTTGTGTGCTAGCTCTCTCTCTCTTTCAAATAAATAAATAAAATCATAAATAAATAAATAAATAAATAAATAAATAAATAAATAAATAAATAAATAATTTTTAAAAAGGTGTCAGCAGGACTGGTTCCTTCTGGAGGCTCTAGGAGAGGATCTTTTCCTGCTTTTTCTCACTTCCAGGGCCCACCTACTTCCCTTGGCTCCTCGCCCCTCCCTCCATCTTCAAAGCCTAGCATCTTACATCCATCCTCACTTTGCCTTTTTCTGTTGTCAAACCTCCCTCTGACTCCTTCTGAAAAGGAGACTGGGGCGCCTGGGTGGCTCAGTGGGTTAAAGCCTCTGCTTTCGGCGCAGGTCATGATCTCAGGGTCCTGGGATCGAGGCCCGCATCGGGCTCCCTGCTCGGCGGGGAGCCTTCTTCCCCCTCTCTCTGCCTGCTCTCTCTGCCTCCTTGTGATCTCTCTCCCTCTGTGAAATAAATAAATAAAATCTTTAAAAAAAAAAAGAAAAGGAGACTGGTGATTACGTTTACAGCCTGTCAGATAATCTGGGATAATTTCCCCATCTCAAGAATCTTAATTTAACTACATCCGTAACCTCCCTTTTGCCACATAAGGTAACACCACAGGTCCCAGGTGGGAAGAGAGTGCGGATATTTTCGGGGGCCAGTATTCTCTCTACTGCGGTCCTCAAACCCAGATGATCATCAGAATTACCTGGGAATCTTTTCAAAAATAAAGATTGCCAGCCCCTGCACAAGAGTGATCCTATCTGAATTTCTCGGGTGGGCAGAGGCCTGAAAATCTCTTTGTGAGACTCTCTCTGTTTTCTGTTGAAAACTTCTGTTAAGGGCTTCTTCTGGCTCTCTCTCAAACACAGGCGGTGAGGATTTATGACACTGTGATTGGGTTTTCTAGATCATGTTCAGAGTTGGTGAGTGTATGGGAGAGGTTTTAAAGAATGTATTTGTTTGGAAGCCTGGAAGGTCATACCATCCTCTGAGGTTCAGAACACTCCAACACAATGGCTCCGGCAAAAGACTGTGTCACGTGAACGGGGCCCAGCAACTCCTCAGTTTCATGGTAAAAATACCAAAATTGTTTGCTACTGCCTCCCTAGAACTTTTACCATATGAAATATGTATTTCAATATCTGGGATCCGCTGTTGTTCCTTGTCCTTGCGGAAACTTTTCCACTTATCACCTCGGAACATTCTCTCCCCTCCTAGATGCTTCCACGTTGTTCTCAGAGCTCCGAACGTTGCCTATTTGGCCTGCTTCAAGAAAAATGGCTGTGGTAGAGGAAAAAAACCATACAGTATCTTTAGAAAAACTGTAAATATTTCATCATTTCTTACTAAACATACATTATTTACTCCATAATGTAAATATTTGATGGCCTGCAACTGGCAATTTTGGAATATATTGGTATGTTTGGAGAATTGTGGTTCTGTAACAAATCCGACACTGCCTACCCAGCTCATATTTAACTTATACAACTCTCTAAAAAGCATTTAACTCTCAGCATTAAGGAAGTAACAGAATCTATTTTTCAAAGGGGCCTTGAGGACCAGACTTAGCACCTAAGATGACACATTTTTTGTTAAAGCCAGAAGCTGGAAGCTGTAATAGCCCAGGATTTCCTTCACCATGAGATGACAGCATCATACAGTTGCCCATGACTTCATGGATCTGATTTCATGCAGTGGGGGAAAGGGGCAGACGTGTCCACAACCAGCTCATTAGAATGTTCACGATCTGGTTGAGAGTGGAACCTGAGAAGAAGAGTTTTACTGCACACAAAAAGGCAAAAGGCAGAAAAATCTTTCCCCAGCTTTAGGATCAGTATTTGGAGCTCTGCATAAGAGAAGAAAATCTTTTCATTAAATAAAATGGCTAGATGTCAGAACATTTAAGCCAGATTTTCAAATATGAATCTAAACTGTTTGGAGATTTTTTTTTTTTTAATTCCAGGGACCTTCCAATATAGAGGTCCTACAAGCTGCCATCATTCTAAATTACAGCCCATTTCAGAGGTTGGCTGTAATCCAGGAGGTTGCATTATTCCAAATTGCCTGTCAAAAACTGTCAAAACACTGCCATTATCAAAAAGTAGTCCTTTTAAATAATTTTCTCACTCTTTTCCCTGAAACTTTGCTGGCATTGAACCTTAATATCATAGCTTATAGGCATAGTAAGTGAAAGCCTTTCAAATGAGAAATAGGGGGAAAGAACATTCTAGGCATACAACAGCAACATAGAAAATTCTAGGCAGAAAATTGAGTCGAGTTTGGAAACGTTGTGATCCCCAAAGCGTAGCCATTGCTAATCTACATGTGAAACAGTAACCAAAGAATACATAGTCCTGAGGCCAATAGCATGATTTCCCCCCTATGCTTAACACATGGAAAGAATTCTATAGTAAGTTGCTAAACTCCATATTTTTCTTTGTGTTCCTCTCCTTCTATACCAAGTTTCCGAAGAAAAGCGTTGTATCTTCCAGATTACTGTTGTACTTTCCTTTCATCTTATAAATAGGGAAATTGACACTTGGACAGCTATGTGATTTACCCAAGGATTCAGATCTAGACCGAAACCCTGTACTCTTTTTAATATACATTCCAGCTCTCTTTTTGACTTGGAAATCCATCTCCTTTTATCTTCTTTCCTTTACTTTAGATTCAACTCTAGAGAATTCCCCTGCTTGGATTAGAAAACCTATCCCCAAAAGAGCAATCCTTGCCACCTACATTCTCTTGGATATAGACCTTGATGCTAACACTTCCATCCTCGCAAAGAATTTCAGCAACTATTTTGTTTGAGACCATTTATCTTTCAAACCATGTAAGATGACAAAATATTTTAGAGAGACTGCTTTTATTTTGAGTCATTACAATTCAAGCAACGAATTAGGAAATCAACAGGGTAATTCAGTCCTACAATCATTGTGACAGTTGTATTTGTCAACAACTAGTTTTCAGAAGAAATGGAACTCAAAGAAAATACATAGCTTCCAAATTCAGACAAAGAGATACACAGAAATATTTCTTTAAGCTATCAGCAGTATCTTATAGAGGAAAACTAATGTGCAGGTGAATTCTTTTAACAGGAAGACAATGCTTTGAACAAATGTAGCAGAAAGATATTTCAAAATAGATCTCCAGCTTCTGAGGATGCCAGTAATATATGTAATGGTGCTTGATCTCATTAACAAGGAGCTCAAACTCTGCAGCTACCATAAAATACAAATCAGCAGCAGCACATTCTTGAGAGTAGTATATCTGTCTGACCCGACTTCTGCTCTGTAGTTAACAATTTTGTTTTAACCCATAAAAAAGAAATTCTCATCATCTCCAAATTGTGCAAATGGATTCCCAAAAGATCACACTTGAGTCTAGTGTTCATGGTGCATGTTGTTCTATGTTCCACAGCAATCTCCAGGGCTTGGGAGGTGTTCTTTTTAAATCACTGACAAGCCATTATTAACTCATTATCAACAGCGACAACCCCAAGACCTTCCAGTGGGAGATTCCACGGAACACTCCCTCTCATCAATAGAGCATTTTGTTGAGTACTTTGGGTCCTTTACCAGCCTAAAATATCTGAATTTGAGAGATATTACTTAAAGAAGAATTTCCCAAGCTGTGTTTTAAGGAATTCCTAATATTCCTCATGATCTTATAGGCTTTCCTTTAAAAAAGACAAAAGTAATGATTCTGTAGGAAAATAGTTGAGAAATTGCATTCTGTGGCCCCCTGGAGACTCAGAAGTCACATTAGTTTATTAAAGGTTCTGAGACATCCCGCAACCCACAATGGAGAAACCTGATTTATAGAGTTTAATACAGCGTTCCCAAACATATTTGTCTGTGACCCTTTTTTTGTGGAGCATACTTCACTACGGTAGCATCAAAGATGTTCTACAAAATACAATTTGAAATTCAAAGCCTGGTATAGATTTCTGTTTAGGTGGCTACCAGGCCCTGTCCATAGGCCACTGAGCTTTCTTTTGCCAAAGATTTCTAAAAATTGAGATCCTCGTCTGTGCTAGCATTCTGATAAACTATTGGTCACCAGGCAGACAGGACATGAGTGTATGTTTTGAAAAAAGTAAATCACCGCTGATAATTTTGCTTAAAATATAGGTTCTCCTGATAATAAAAATAATGAACATTTATTAGGGACTTATCATGTAGAGACACCATTCTCAGTACTTGGGGTATAAACTCATTTAATCTGTACAAACGTACCCATATTTTTTTTTCTTTTCCAGGTAAGGAAACTGAGACACGGCAAGATTGAGATTAAGTTACTTGTCAAGGTTATAAACAAGTAAGTAGGATTCAAATTTAAGCCACCTGGTCCCAGAATCCCAGAATTAGCTATTAGGCTAATAATACATGTGTACGAACACATAGACACGTGCTCATTTTTACAAATGCATAGGTGGCTTCATCTATGCACATTAATTCCCATAGATCGCTAAGTGTGACCAATATGTCCTTATGTCTCCTCAGCCTGAGAATAAAAATAGGATTATAAAACAAATAGCACAGTACTATTTCACTTTCAAGACAACAGCTTCCTTTGGAAATAATGCCTTATGTCATCCTGCTCCCAGATAAGACATGTGAGCACTGTAGCAGGTTTAAGAAGTGTAATTTTCTTTAAATTAATTGATTTTAAGATACTAGTAATGGGGCACCTGGGTTGCTTAGTTGGTTAAGCATCTGCCTTCAGCTGAGGTCATGATCTCAGGGTTATGGGATTGAGCCAGGCCTAGAGCCCTAAGCTTAGCGGGGGAGTCTCTGTCTCCCTCTCCTTCTACCCCTCCCCCACTCGTGCTCTATTTCTCTTTCTCTCAAATAAATAAATAAAAGCTTAAAAAAAAAAAGGACTGGTTTAGACTCAAAAGCCACCACTTTTGGTTGACTTTTTCTGAAATGAGCTTCTTTCTCCATTAAAAAATTCTCTCAACCTCACATTGTTAAAGAAAGGTGAGAAGTCATTGCATGCATAACCAATGACCATTATAATGACACTTGAAAAATTGACCTAAGGGACCATTATTTAATTATGAATAGGAATCATGGTTTTCACCCATTCCACAAAGTCATGTTTGTTAGATTTTGCAAAAATCTAACATATCTATTGTGATTTTCCTATTAAATCTTTTTTTCTCGGATTTTATTATTAATACAACCACGGTGTGGTCCATTCCTATGATCCCAACTTCATGTAGCTCTTTTTCTAAATTGTATCTTCCTTTTGTACGTAATCATCATTCGGAATGATAGATGACCACAAGGAGCTATATCTCGCAACTGTTCAGCTATTTCAATAAATCACAAACAGTCGACATATCCCTTTGGTGTTCGTATCCAGCTAAAAATGAATTTAAATGGCAGGTTTGTGAACAAAGTCATGGGAAAGTCTGTCCACAAAGTGGATAGCCCTAAGCACTGTCTTCCACCTGTTTATTTTCAATTTGGTATCTGTAATCAGTCATACTTCAGTTCTTGTATATTAAATAAGATGAATTATAATGTTTGAAGCAGTTAACTATAAAAGTGAGGTATAAAAAGGTCTAATTTACAACGCAGCCAAGTGAAAATTTTACCATGACTTCTGTTTCCACACAAATTTATATTTTAGCTCCTTTGTAAGAGACCAATTCCAAGTCGAGAGTCCAACAAGCAAATATATTATTTCATTTATTTGTTTGTTTGAGACATGCAGCACTGAAGTATGTTCCTACTTCTTATGTGTAAAATAAAGAGAATGTTCATAGTCACTTTTAAGCTATAGACAACTCATCTCTTAACCCACTCTACACTCAGTTAGAAGCTTATGTGTGCTACCTTCTGTTTTATAAAAAGAATATGTAGCTCAAGCTTAAAGGCTAAACATTAGCAAATTTCAAGACTTAATGGAATGACATGTTTCTGAAATATATTTTCAGAGATCAGGAGGATGTTCTGCATGGGACAGGGGCTTTGTGTCATGGCCTTTGGAGCTCAGTGCGACTATCACATTAAGATCTCCCCTTTCGTAGTGACCAGACTCATATAGGGTCAAATGACCAAGGTTTTCAGTGGAGAAATTCAATGCTTTTCTCAAGCAGAAATGTTTTCAGGAAGGGTAAGAAACACTGACGATCATCCCTAAGTCCTCGGGTGATATTCAACACAGATTAATGTCCTAAGGACAATCTGCAAATCATGCTAATATAACACCTCGATGAAGGGACAAACAGATTAGAATCTTGATATAATATCTACTTCTGTGGTTAAGATCAACTGCACAGGCAATTTTTTTTTTTTGTAATTCATTGCTCTCTTGATTTCAAGATAACCCTATGTGCCAGGCACTGTGTAAAGCATTTTTGCATGAATTATCCCCTTTCATGCTCAAAATAAGTCTATGTTGTAGATACTGCTATTATCCCCACTTTAAAACTGAGGTCTGGAGAGATTAAGAAGTGAGTCCAGAGTTACACAGTTAATAAATGTTGGTTCTGAACCTTGAACTGAGGTCTCTTTGGTCAGTTTCTGCTCATTTGTGGTGTGTTTTGTGGACTTTAAATCAAAATCTCATTCTTGTTTAGATTTCTGCATACATTTCTCCCAAAGACTTGTTTTCACATAAATTCATAATCTCTTCCCTTGCAAGGCAAAAATTTAATGCTATTTAATCTCCAAAGGATGTGTTGAATGCTAACAAGATACTCAGGCATTTGGGGAGATGGGATAAGGGAGGGGAGGGTGTGGGAATCAATTCCTGGAGTTGCACTTTATTTTAATTTTGATGTTAGGAAATTCTTGAAAAATTATTTGAATAATTACCGTCATCCTACTACAACTATTTATTAAGCTCTCACAAGGCATCAAATGCTGTGGACACATGGTTTTTTGTTTTTTTTTTTAAAGATTTTATTTATTTATTTGACACACAGAGAGAGATTACAAGTAGGCAGAGAGGCAGGCAGAGAGACAGGGAGAGGAGGAAGCAGGCTCCCTGCCGAGCAAAGAGCCCGATGCGGGCCTCGATCCCAGGACCCTGGGATCATGACCTGAGCCGAAGGCAGCGGCTTTAACCCACTGAGCCACCCAGGCGCCCGGTTTTTGCTCAATGGATTTGCTCTTTGAAGTAAAACCCTCCTCCACCCACCTCCTTGCCCCCCAAAGAAAAAGGAAGAGGGAAGGCGGGGTGGGGGGGGGGAGGGAGAGACAGAGAAGAAAGGGTTTTGTTTTCCTTCCTTCGGAAGTCTGGTTTCCCCAGATGAATTCAGGTGCTCTGGGTTTTCTCTACCCTATCGAGAAAATAATTCTTCCAGCACTTAACATTGTGTGGTCTCTGGAATCAAGGCTCTTTTTCTTACAAAAATGCAGCAATGGCCAAATTTCCACAGCCTGGAGAAAAGGAAAGATTGAGACAGTGTTCTGAATAATTGCTTCAATTCTCCCCCTTGCGCTAGCCGTGGGAACTTGGCCAGCAACTATTAAAGAGATGTCGGATTGATTTCCCTCTCCCTCCTGTGACTCTTTCCTCTGCCTAAAATGCTGTGCTCCCCCTACTAAGCTATCACACTGCCTCTCATTCCTCAGGTCAGATGTCATCTCCCCCCGGGGAAACCTCAACCAACATCCCTTTCTCCCCACTTCCCTGATTACTGCTCATCCCCTCCATCCCCGGAAAAATGAATCACCTCTTCCCCTTTGCTCCTGTAACACTTCGTTATACCATTCCCCTAACATAAATCACTTTGTGTTATAGTTAGCTATTTGCTTTTCCGTGTTCCCCTGAAACCTGTGAATGTTCCAAAGGCAGGGAATTTTTTAAAAACTCACCAGTATGCCCCCCCTAATGCCTGGTATGTAAGAGGTGCATGGTACATCTTTATTTGATCAGGTTTGCACCAGAAATGGCCAATACACCATTTCAGCCAAATTCCAAGGGAAGAGAGTCTTCCCCGTGTTAATGGCTCCATTTCTTTGTAGTAAGGCCAGCTTCACTGCTCCATGGCTCAGCACCACGTCTTCATTTTATTTTATTTAAAGATTTTATTTAATTATTTATTTGTTTATTTATTTATTTATTTATTTGAGAGAGAATGAAAGAGAGAGAGCATGAGGGGGGGAGTGTCAGAGGGAGAAACAGATTCCCCCTGCTCAGCAGGGATCCCAATATGGGGCTCGATCCCCAGACACGGGGATCATGACCAGAGCCGAAGGCAGAAATTCAATAGACTGAGCCACCCAGGTGACTCACCACGTCTACATTTTAAAGCCTAGGTACGCTTGAATGAGTTTGAGCAACATGCTCTGGGTGAGGAGGGACTTATTTCAACTGGCTTTTTGGGTGTCAACTGAATCAGAATACTGAGATCAGAGAGAAATCAAATAACACAACAAATCCTGATTCTTACAGTGGTTCCAATGGTTGAGGTGGAGTCTGTTTCTTACTTGCGTGTGGTGGAACACTTTCTTTTGGGGACTGCTTCCCTTACCCCGAATGCACATGGAGTCGGTGGGACTGGCCATCATGATATGCTGCTCTACTTCTCGTCGGGTTGGGCGTGCCCTAGGTTCAAGAGAATACTCCATTCCACGGGGCACTGTGATTGGTGGGTCAGGGTAGTTACCTTAGCAGAACCAATTGGTATCTTGTTTCAAGATTAGTTACATATTGGGACGGGTGTTGGGTGTTGGGGAGGGGAGGAAGAGAGAATGTGAAACAAAAACGGAGCAAGACAGAGACAGGTGGAGCCTCTTACCTTGTGAAATCATCATGGAAGCCCATGAACTAACTAGACCAATGAAATGGGATAGATGGAGTGTGGAGTGGAGCAGATAGTACACATTATGGGCTAAGAAAGCCAGAAGAGTGCTCTGTGTCTCCATGTACTGATCCATACAAAACCAGTATAAAGATTTTTAACCAGTTTATCCTGGCCAGAATGCCTGAAGAAAGGATTCCTGCAGGCCACACCAACTCTCAGCAGCCCTGCCTGTCAGAGGTCTCCACATGGTTACAGTAAGTATGGGAATAGATCCTTTAAAGAGGAAGCACAGCTGAAAGAGAGACAGACACATTCCCGATGACATCATCTGAACACCTGGATCCAGCCTTCCTTGAAAACGCCAATAACATGAAACAATAAATGATCCTTTTGGACTAAGCTAGCTCAAGTTGGTTTTTCTCACTTGCAACTGAAAGAGTGACCAATAGATTTTTCTAACATACAAATCTGCTTCTCATTTTCAGGTTATGGGAAGAGCACTTCAAGAACAATGATACAGGAACACCAAGTTCATTTTGATGGTATATGTGACAGTTACTTTTGGGAAGACGTTACCTAAGGACAATTTTAAAGGAGTGGGTAGGTCGAGAGGGTTCAGAACCACACTCTATTAAAGCCTGTATATCACCAGTACATCTGAGATTAGGTCCCAATAACGTTTCTTGCCTACATAAATACATCGGGTCCCTCAAGAGTGACTACTTTGGCTTTGTAGGGTTTCCACTAAGGGATGTCAGTGTCTATGGATTCCGCCCAAATGTGCACTTCCTCTAACATAGAGTGAGTTTATATTCTGAGTATCTTGGTACTTTTCAAACTAAAATAAAGGTGCTTGGTAAGAAAGGTTTGACGTTAATGAGCTTTGTCTTAGTTTGCATTGTTTTTTTCTATAACCTAAAAACAAAACAAAACCCCAAACCTTAATAATTTAAAATGACCATTGACCACTCAAAGAGTTCTCACATTTTCAGTTTTCCTGTAATAGATCATGTCTCCATTGAAGTGGACTATTAGAGCTGCCTGAAAAAGTATTGTTTGATGTCTGTAAGCATAGTCAGCAATCAATAATTTGAAATTTGTACCATTTGTACCTTTAAGCCCTGGCACATCATTTTTTTATTTCATTCAATCTGCTTACTGTTGAAGAAAAAGGATTTTGAACCATTGCCACAGAGCACATTTATGTGTGAAACAAGGTTCATTTATACGGTGGGAAGTATATCATTTTGACGTTTATTTGCAATATTAATTGTATATATTGATTCCATTTTTTCAGAAATTGTAAATTTATTATAAATACTACCACCGATGACCTTATTTTGGTGAGAATATTCTTCCGCAGAACTTGAACACATTTTGGAGTCAAGTCATGGGTTTTTAAATTCAGAAAGACAACATATGCTGTAATATTAAATTAAAATTCCATAAGCAGTTGTTAGTTCAAGGACAAACCCAAGCAGGAAATGCATTTTAAAAAAAAATGTTGTCTTTTAGCTGTTAGATTAAGGACGAGTGACCTTCGCTATCAGCTCTTCTTTACTCATTTCTTGTGCTTGATCTTAGCTAAATATAAATGCAGTGCGGAAAATGAACTTGAGCCATTTCTAAGTGTCACCAGTGTTTTCACTTAGTAATCATAAGAGTAGCCTATCTCAATGCCTCTCTCAGCCCCTCCCCAATATACTCCCCCCTCCCACCCCCCAGGGGTAGGTTTGGGGTTTGAAACAGCTGAGTAATGATCCTTTCAAGGAACACTTGAGTTCCGCACACTCGGGAAGAAATCAAAGAGCTTGCCTCCCAAGAAGCCAGGACGCGTCTTCAGAAAGAAGAAGAAAGATTCCAGTTCCTCACAAGGGATGAGATGATATCAAATTGTTAGTAGGGATATGGGATTTGGGCCGGGCAGGCAAGCTTGTCCCTGAGGATTGCTGCCAGCCAGAGAGAAACACTCGTCAGAGCGGACAGCTACCCTCTGGGAGAGAGATAATCTGGATTCTGTCCTTTCACTCACTCAAAAGCGTAGGTCAGTTCCTTTATTTTGCAGACATGATAATTTTTTTTTAAAAATTACATCAAGCACTTGAGTGCTTGCATTTTTATCAGGCACCTCCTGGGGGATGATGTGATGGGCACCATGGCGGGGATGGGGGTGGGGAAAACGAAAGACATGACCCTTTGCAGCTAAGAGGCCTCTAGGATAGTAGGGCATGAAGCAATGTATAGCACTATAAGACCACGTAGAGGGAGACAAGTGCCCGCAGAGATATAGAGATAAAGTGCTATAAACACTTAGATGAGAAGGAAGACTCTCTGTGCCCTGGGGAATTTGAGAAGGCTTGTAAAGGAAGAGGGCATTTGAATTGAATCTTGAAGGGCAAGTAAAGAGAGATGGAGGGAAGAACATTATGCAAAGGGAATCACATCAGCAAAAGGCAGGAAAATATATAGCGTATTCAGGAAACAACGTTCAGTATATGTGACGTATAAAATATCTAGAACAGGCAGGACTGGAAAAGCAGATTGGGGCCAAATTGTGGCAGGGCGTTGTTTTTTTTTTTTTTAATATTTTATTTATTTGAGAGAGAGAGGGAGAAAGAGAGAGAGCATGAGCAGGGGGGAGGGGCAGAAGGAGAAGAACAAACAGATTCCTTGCTGAGCCGGGAGTCCAACGCGGGGCTCAATCCCAAGACCCTGAGATCATGACCTGAAGTGATGTCACACACTTAGCCGACAGAGCACCCAGGCCCCCAAGGCCGGACAGGTCTTAGTGATGGAAACAGAATTTGGACTTCTTCTGCAGACAGTGGGAGGTCACTGCTGTTGGACAGGAAAGCCAAGATCCTACTTAGGGTCTGGGAAGTTCTATCCAGTACCGTTCTTCATGCACAGGAGGAACAGGGTGGACTGGAGGAGCTGTCCAGGAGAAAAGCAGTGAGGGGCTGACTGGGGTGTAGACACCTGGACTGAAAAGAAGAGGAGCCATAGAGGAGACGTGGCAGAGATCAAACTGTCAGGGGTCAGCAAGTGCCAGAGCTGGGGAGGCAAGAGCCAAGAGGAGGGCTGGAGCCCCGGGAAGGACAGGGCAGTAGGAGGTGATGAATTCCATTCGGGACACATTGACTTGAAGTTTCCGGCCTGAGATTGAGAAGAGTCCAGCAGATATCTGGAAACGCAGTTGGGAGAGAGGATGGAGCGGAGGGAGATACACACCTTCGAGGCAGCCACAGAGAGGTGAGCGTGGAAGCCCCAACATCGATGAGAACCACCCGCAAAAACGTATGGATGGAGGGCGGGAAAGAGCCCAGAGGAAACTGAACCTATAAGGAGAAAAAAAGTACTTCGCGAGACTGGCGAGTGCCAGAGAAATGCTAGATAGTAATGAGGATTCATGGAACGAAAGGTTATTATTTGGAATGAAAGAAACCTCAGAGATTCGTGGATCTAATCTTTCCATTTGACAGGAAGCAGAGGCTCAACGAGGTTAGATTTCAGCCAGCAAACAGCTGTGTTCTGGGCTGTACTTAGGCCAAATCGTGAAGGAGGTAAAGCTAGTTTTCTTCCCTCCTCCTTTTCCCAGACTGTCCGCTCCCTCTTCGTTATTTATAGTGACATTCAAAGTAGTGGCACATGTTAAGCTCTTTCTCAAAACCTGACGTAGTGAACTGGCTTGGACCCTGGACCCCAAACGTGGCCCCTCTGCTTCCTACGTGTGAGTCTGTTAACAAACTCCGCGACCTTTTCCAAACCTCCGTGTCCTCACCTGAGAATAGGGTAATCACACTACTTGTGTCGTCGTTCGCATAGAGAAGTCCTTGGCCTCTAGGAATAGCTACGTAAGCATTAGCCATTATTTTCTGAAGTACTCTAAATTAAGGAAGCGTGTAATTTATGGTTCGAACGGGGATGCTTTAAAGCACTGCCCTGTGGAGTCATATGGGAGCCTGAGGCAAAAGGAAAAATCAGTAATACGGATCTTTCTTTTATTTAAAATTCCGGTGTTTTCTTAACCATGGATCTTTTGGTATTAACTTAGGTTTTAAAGACTATTGCCTTGAAATGTGATTTGTCTTGGTTCCTGAGTTTTTGCAGAGACCTCACTCACTCTATTCTCCAAGTTCTGGCTCTGTTGTTGGGTGGTATGGAGGACAGCAGGCATAAATCAGTCCTATCCCCGGCACAGTGAGATCTAGGATTCCCCTTGCTCTCAGCGCACCATCTGGAAAGCTCCTGTGTGTGTGTGTGTGTGTGTGTGTGTGTGTGTGTGTGAGTGATGTGTGTGTGTGTGTGAGTGTGTGTGTGTGTGACTTGTCTCCCACCAGTGTACACACTACCTTTCCCAGGGCATAGCTGTGACCTCAGGACCAACTGGGAACCATGTATGAAATTCAGGTTTGTTCTTCCAAAAGTCATTTGGAATTGGAACCTGGACCCCAAGCCACCGTTTCCTTGAAATTGTTTCCCTAAAATGTTGTGGCTTTAAACTTCAACCCTTATACTCTTGAAATCATGCCACTAGGCCGAGCGAGAAACTGATGTCGTGAGGTGAAGATGACTAACAGCTTAACTTCCTCCTATTTCCTGGAGTAATTACTTAATTTGAGGAATAACATTATAATCTACTATCTCGTAAGATTAAATAAATTAACGTACATAAACTACCTAGCAAGATTGTGGACATGATAGATACTCATTAGTTTGTAGGTAGTAGCTGCTATTATTTAATGACCAGTACCTAAATAAGTAGTTATTATTACTATTGTTGAATTATACGAAATTGTTGGTAGTCAACAGTGTTTGACCTACAAAAATAACCATCTCATGTCATTCAACCCACTACTACTAAGATTATGATAATTAGAATATTCAATTGAACCATATTAAACATGTGGGAGATCAAAAATGGTCAAACGCTGGTAATTTCATATGGTTCCACCTAATAAAAGCAGTACATTGTTGGTAACGTTGAATTAATCCAAAGGGCTGAGTAATTAACAATGGTCATATTGGGTAATCACTTCACACGGGCCACTACTTACTTTATGAATTAGAAAGCTCTTCCTAATTATATGCTACACAATTATCTGCACAGTATCATTGCATTCATTCCACTCCATTCCACAAACATTGCTGGGGCTTCCCCAATGTGCCAGGTATTGAGAGAACACTAATGGGGACTCGATGCCTGTCATAGTGTGGGTTTTCTCCAGATCCCAGTGTTCTGAAGACTGAGGATGTACCTCAGATTGTGTCCTGGAAGGTAGAAATTTCTGTTTAAGTCATTGCTTCCCATGGTGATTTCCTTACGTTAATAACTCTCAAGGGTTTTTTTGGTTTTTTTGTTTGTTTGTTTGTTTGTTTTTTAAATTTTTTTTTTATTTGACACAGAGAGAGAGATCACAAATAGGCAGAGAGGCAGGCAGAGAGAGAGGAGGAAGCAGGCTCCCCACTGAGCAGGGAGCCCGATGCGGGCCTCGATCCCAGGACCCTGAGATCATGACCTGAGCCGAAGGCAGAGGCTTTAACCCACTGAGCCACCCAGGCGCCCGGTTTTTTTGTTTTTTTGTTTTTGTTTTTTTTTAGTCTACTTTTTTAGCAGGGCCAGTGAAGTCACCAGAAATGATATGTGAGATGGTGTCAGATGGTAGAGGGAGTTGCTGCATTTCCCGCTTTATTCCCAGTTCCATAAGATGCAAGCCAGAACAAGCTGAAAGGAAGCCTACCCATTTGATTTTGACTTGCTGACATACCCTGTGAACCCCTCCTGCCCAGACTCCCGAAGTCATCCCCAAGAGAAGACAGCATTTAAAAATATGGAAGAATCATAGTCTCCGGAAACAATACGGTTTAAGTTACACTGTGTCAGCCAGCATGACCTTTTTATGTTTGCTTTTGGAGAGAACCTGGAGGGATTTGCAAATTTCTTCCCTCTGTCTTTCCAAGTCTTCACTACTGACTTCTAGATTCTCTCCCCAGTGTGCTAATTCAGCCTCCCCTCATGTACAAAGAATGTGGCCTCATCTGAGGTCACACGCAAAAGTAAGTGTTCTGGTTAAATGTGGGTCAAAAAACTGGGACTCATCAGCAGTAGAGGAAAATGCCCAGAAAGCCAATTGCCAAGAATCTGCAGAAATAAACAGATTCAAGATTTTTATTTTTTTATTTTTTTGAATGCCCATTAAAACCAATGAAGCAGTAACTGGGACATGATTAACTCTCAGAAATAGTGGCTGGCAGAGAAGCAGGTGTATGTGAGCCTCAACATAAGTCAACCTTAACTGCAAGAACTTCTTCCCTCGAAAATGACCAACAACGAAAACCATTTCTAGAAAAGATTTTCCAAAGATGTTTCAGAGTCACTTAAAACAATATTGTGATGCTCAATCCTTGTTTTCTTGACTTACTTATTTATTAGCTATAATTTTCTTGCTCTGTGTGTGTGTGTGTGTGTGTGTGTGTGTGTGTGTGTCTGGGCTAAGAACATTTAGGATCTACCCTCTCAGAAAATTTCAAGGACACAGTACAGTATTAATAACTATAGTCATACTGCTCCTTAGACCCCCAGAACTTTCTCATCCTGCATAACTGAACCTCTATACTTTTGAACAACATCTTCCATTTTCTCCACCCACCCACTTCTGGGAACCACTGTTCTACTCTCTGCTTCTACAAATTTGCCATTTTTAGATTCCACATGTAAGTGAGATCCTGCAGTATTTGTCTCCGACTTTTTTCACTTAGCATAATTCTTCTAGTTCAATCTGTTTGGTTGCAAATTACAAGATTTTCTCTTTTTAAAGGCAATATTCTATTGCCTAGGACTACTTTATTTAATCTCTTTCTTTCTGGAATAAAGGGATGTGAGCTTTTAGAACTTCCACTTAAAACTTCTGCTGGAGTTCGGTCTGAGCCACTGGATTCCTCAATGCACAGAAGACATAATATGTCTATTCCCTTTCTTGCATTCTGTAATTTACCCTGAACAGTTCCTTTATTCTGGGAACATAGGGTCCTGAATTTCTCTTGCTCTGATGCTTGGTCTGGTTTGTCCTTACAGACAGGAGTATTCCCACTTCTGAGAAAGGCACTTTTTGAAGGGTAAGCTACAAGCTTCTTGAGGGACTGCTTTTCTTTAAAACAACAACAACAACAACAAAACCCACACAAAAGAAGTAAAGGTTTTATTTGCAGGTTTTGTTTTCATAATTGTTTCTGCTGCCCACCTTCTCTAACACATAAATGTGTCAATTTTAAGCAGCAGGTAAGGCACTGTTGCTTCTTCCAAAATTGCTATTCTGTGAATCATGCTCATCTACTTGTTCATTCACTGAATTTTTTGGAATCTCTGTTTTATTAAGGAAGCATAATATCGTGTGACTAATTTGGTGCTGTGAATTTCTCAGTGCTGAGGCCAAGAACTGATCAAATATGATTAAGAAGTAGTTCCTACCTTCAAGAAACTTGCAATCCGGTAGGGCAAAATCATCCATATACACAATAACCAGCAATATAAAGTAGACTGTGATGATTATCATCCAAATTAAATGACTCAAGTCTTCATGAAAGCATTCTTCCAAATTTCTTTGAGACTCCTGCAGCCTGAAACTTTAATCTCTGGCTCAAGCATTTAAAACATCTTGTTCCACCAGGGTTTTATATATATCAGATTTTTTAAAAGTAATTTAATCTGAAAAACTTCTATTTTCCCTCTCAAAGAACTACAGCTTTCTATTTTTTTTTTAATTTTTAAAATTAACATATAATGTATTATTTGCCCCAGGGGTACAGGTCTGTGAATCATCAGTCTTACACAATTCACAGCACTCACCATAGCACAGACCCTTCCCAGCCACCCTCACCCTACCCCCTCACCCCCCAGCGACCTCAGTTTGTTTCCTGAGATTAAGGGTCTCTTATGGTTCGTCTCCCTCCCCGATCATCTTGTTTCATTTTTTCCCCTCCCTCCCGCT